>OZ026616.1:12042649-12180149 GCA_964020975.1 Hermodice carunculata | reverse complement strand
GGATCCCTGTCTCGAGAGACCACTCCAATGAGAGGCCACCTGTCTTGCAGACCACCTTTCTCAAGAGGCTTTGCGTTGTACTTTGTACATTTACACCTCCTATGAGAGACCACCTGTCTTGAGAGACCACAAGTTGGTCACCCCTCGGGTGGTTTTCCACGCCAGGTTTCACCCTAGTACAAGTACTCGATAAATTTAGCTTGATATCATGAGCACGCATATCTTTCCTAAGCCTGCATCACACAAAGCTCGTAGCATAGTTGTGTACATTTCCATCTGTATCAAAACAGAACATGTATATGTTGTCTCATTTTCTGTACACATAACCCGCATGATTGCATCTCCCAGGGAGCATACTTTCCCACATTGAGAAAAAAAAGCACACAAAAAACTGGCTTACTTTTTTATTTTATTCAACTGGAAATGCATCAACAACATTTATTTGAATCACAACATCAATATTTCCAGGGTTTTTCTTCCCGCCCCCCCCCCCCCCCCCCAAAGTCCAATGATAAACACAGAGATTGTTTGTAATCGCTTAATCATCATTTTGTTACTGTACTGAAAGTGCCTGCCATCACAAGGTTCTTTGCCTGGATTTGAAAACAAACAGGTGTCAAATAGGACGGTATCCTGAAGTTTATTGCTTTGTGACAAATTCGCATGAGACATTAAATCAACTAATAAACATACTTTTTAATGAAAATAAAGGTTTGTCAGTAGAAAGTGGAAAGGCGACAAGGAAAAGTGGACTGCCAGAGAGCTTTCAAGATGACAAAAACAGGTATTCCACACAGCATACTGTTATTATACTTTTGAAGACGATACAAAAAAATGAAACATAACCTGCATTCATGTGGGTCAAAAAAAAAACAACGTAACTTCCAGTTATTATGGTCTTGTTTACAGAACCATACTTGAGTGCATACCTGTTGTGTAAAATTAAAAAAAAAAAAAATACCCTCCAGTGAGCCTGCTAACACACTGACAAGACTTTGCACAAGTTAATACCCACTTTCATTCTGGGTATTGGTTGAAGCATGTATCTGGTTACATGCATAAGAATTCCAGGTCATCCCTTTTTTTTTTATATTTTCATCAGAATTTTATTGTAATTTCACCTTTTTTTTAAAAAAAAACAGCAATTTGCATAATTTTTCATAAGTATAGATCTAAAACAAGTCCAGTTTAAAATCTTTCCTTTTCCACATCCATAAAAATAATCTAATGTTGGTTGTTGCTTTTTTTCCCCAGGTAGTTTAAGTGACCAGAAACATAAGTATTTTTTATTTGGCTGTACTGAAATTAGTTGCACAGGAAAAAATATAACGGACCGAATGATCTTCAGATCCCTGCAGCTACAGTAATGGCTCAATCTCTTGAAAAGTTTGATTGTGTCCACAAGTATAATAAATAATGACCCTGGTGACCCAGAAAATAGGTCAAGGTCACTGAATGTCTAACTCAGCCATGCCTCCAATGAGATGCTCCTACAGTAAAAGTTTCAAAAAAGCTCCCCTTACTCAAAACTTATTGCATCTACAAGGATAACAAAAATCATCGAGTGACGGACACATACACACACGCATACATGAGAACGACAATACCCTATCAGCCAATAAGGCCATGGGGCGAAATAGACGGAAAATGTTACCCCTCTATAAAGAACATAGGATGAGATTTCATGATTCAAAACTGTGACTGCATGTACATATTGTGAAGTTGAAGTGTACTGGGATAAGTTTCACTTTTTGTGTTTTTAAAGCGCAGTTTTGATAGCCTTCCCTTAAACTGTTGTGTGTTGTCAGTACTTTTTGTCTGTTTCAATTTTCTCTCTTGGTGGCTGAAACAAGGTGAATGAAACGTTAAGCAGACAAAATTGAGTCAATTTACGGGATTAAATAATGAGTGAAATGCTGCGACAATGGGACAAGTTACCTGGCAGACTCTTGCCTGAGTATGTACATAAATAAAACTCATTCATGACCTGAGCTTGACAAAACCTGGACTGCATCCCCTGCAGGAGACATTAACTCTTTAAATGCTCAATATTGTCGGTCAACAACTTTTCAATGCACCCAAAGTGTGCTGAGGCAAGTTGTTGACCTGGACTACCCTAGTGGTCTCTGTAACTGTGGGTATGATGGTCCCTGAAGCAAAGGACTGTCTACCAGGAGTACAAATCAATCAATTAATTGTTAATTCAAAGCACATCGACTTTGTGTCTAAATTGGCAATGAAAGCGTTAAAACGGTCTCCCCATCGGTCCATAAATCCGAAGTACCAGTGTATAAGAAACACTGGCAAACACATATATAGCTGAACAGGTAATTTATGTCAGTAGCTACCACAGGTTCACCAAAGAAGACACAGAAAGCTGACCTGCCTGCAGGTCAATTAACCCGCCCATGCTGAGAAGGATTTCAGTTTTTGACCTGTGGTCAGGTAACAATCGTTGAGATGTACATACACCTGTAAAGAAGCTACCAAACTACTTGAAGGACATTTCGGATGCAGTGGATTCTCAGGCATCATGTGCCAAAGGAAGTTTTCTGCATGTAAGCTGGTAAAGCGGTCTTTTCTGTTTCATGCCAAAATCGCTTACTCAGCCCTATCCGACCAGGAAAGAGTTAACTGTACGCATTTTAGCTGCAAGGTGTCGATGCTGAAACTGTTGAGACTCCACGCTCGGCCTCCCACACAGTCCTATTCTGAGCTGCCGACTCTGTTGTTCATGCACTCCGAGTGGATTATTTTTGCCTGGTTTGGAGGTCAAAGGTGACAAAGTGGGTGACAGCAGTCAAGATGAGCCACAGGTACAACTTTGTGCAGGTGTACAGCCCGCCAACACTTGAAGCTGCCACTAGAGGGCAGCAAAATCTGGCAATGAAACAGACCCTTCAAGACTAGCTCTCTGTCGCAAGTGTTCCATATCAAAATTAGTGTTTGGGGCTGCCTAAGTTTTCATCCCATCTGATCTAAATTAGGCTATTGAGAAAAAAATAATAATAATAAACTGTGCAATAAATGGACAGTGAACAACATTTCTGGATTTATGGAAGAGTAATTATTTAAATTCATTTATAATTAATGGACATACTACAGTTCACTTGATATGATACATGTACAAAGACTCCAACCACTGACTTATTCTTTGACCCCCTGTTACAGTGCAATCTGTTTAACGCATGCTAAATGTACTGAAGTGCATTTCCAGCATAATAAAGGTCAGTAAACTGGTCTCTCATATATGAGGTAGGCCCTGTCAAACACACAAAAAGCAGAGAAAGGGTCTTTCAAGGCGGTCTTCCTAGCCAGGGTGGTCTTTACTAGGAGACTTTTACATGGCAGGGGCTCATTGCATGCATACAAATTGTCACTATGTATCTGAGCTTGCAACTGTAATTACAATACAACAGCCTGCTGGGCACATTACAGGCAACGTGTTTGGCTTTTTTTTTTTCCTTTAACACTTTCCTCCTCAAAGCAGCCACCAATAATAGGACCTCGAAATGTCATCTGCTTCAAATGATATTTTATATTGATTTTAGTGTTCATTAAACAAACATACCAAAAAAAAAAAAATATATGGATGATTGTAAGCAAGTTGTATCGGAATAGCATGACACACAGGTCAATGTTTCTTGGGTGCATTGGGTACTAGCACTTAACCCGTCCCTAATACGGTGTTAAGCTGTTGACTCAGTCTTAACTTGAGGAGAAACAGGTTAAATTTCAACTTGATGTTATCGCAGAACTGCTGACCATAACCATAGAACCATGCAGTCTGTGACCACATACTAAATTATCGTTATCAGCATGAACCTGACCCTTGTATGCTGAAAATAGTGGAACAGTCAACAAATCTATTAATGCTTTGGCTATTTTGTGTTTGGAGACAACAGCAATCAATGGCAACATGTCTGCCATTTCAGTTTGCACGCCAGCCACGGCTGGTAATAGCAAATAAATTGTAGCAATAATTTCAAAGGCAGTAGAAAAATGAGCCAAGTGTTGACAAAAGTACACATGAGGAAAAACAAAAACAAAAACACAAAAGCATGCATTTATGTATTTAATGGCGGCCATGAACTCAATGACACAGGCACAGAAAATGCAGGCATGATCTGCCAGATCACAGTTACTTTTGGTGTGAACTTTCCAAATTTTCCACATAAGTTTTTTTTTCCTTTTTAAAAATTTAGAAGACATTTTAACTAATGTCTCCCATAATTTTTTTTTTTTTTTTTTTTTATTACCTGAATCAACATAAGATACATGTACACCGAGATTTACAACACTTATAACAAAATGTAATACAGTACCTCCTGCTGAATCACTGATAACGCCACTTAGTTCCACAAATGCACCGAATACATCTCTTAGTGTACGCCATAAGTCAAGTCCTAAATGATAAGTTGTGAGACACGTGCACACTTCCCACTCTAAAATAATGGTAACAGACTATTATACACAAGTATGTGGACTATTACATTTACATGTATGAAATATCTACAGGTCCACAGGTACAAAAACCAAGCAAAATTGTCCACATTCTGCATTGTAAGGGACTATGGTCATATTGTAAGGGACTACAGACATATTACAGGGGACTGTAGTCATATCATGTGGGACTATGGTCATAATGTAAGTGACTATAGTCATACTGTGAGGAACTGTGGTCAAATCATAAGAGACCTGATCTTATCATGAGGGACTATGGTCATAATATGAGGAACTATAGTCTTATTGTGTGAGCAACTACAGTATGGTCAACTTGTGACTGTGGTCATACTGTGAGTGACTATGGTCATATTGTGAGTGACTATGGTCATATTGTGAGCGACTAAGGTCATATTGTGAGTGACTATGGTCATATTACGAGGGACTGTGCTCATTTCATGGAGGGCAACAGTCGTATTGTGAGGGACTATGGTAATATCAGGAGACTATGATCATGATGGACCATGGTCATAATGTGAGGGGCTGGCTGTATTGCAAGGGTCTCAGCTTTTTTTTTTTTAACATTGACATTGGAATTTTTTTTTTTCTTTTCTTTTTTCTTTTTTTTTTTTTTTTGCTGAAAAAACGCTTCAGTGACTGTCTGTCCCAACTTATTAACTTCAAGTTTCTTCAAGCGTGTTGTTTTTTTAAGTCTCAATTTTGGTTAGTGCATGTTGTGGGTGCTTATGAGAGATAATATGATAATTACCGGCTGAATGGACTCACAGCCTGTTGGGAGTCTCCGGGAAATATTATGACCACATTGATACCTTTTCATGCATTATTGATCACATGTATGCATGTAGTCCATCAATACCATTATGTGTATTAACTCTGTCCTGCTTGAATGGAGACCGAATTTCAGACTGCATCAACAACTTTCCCTGGCATGGGTCGGGCTCTGAGCGCTGGGTGCCTAACCCAAGCTGAGGAAAGCTGTTGACCCAGGGCAAGTTTTTTCGACAGGTCTCATTACAATTCTCATTCAAACTGTTTTTCGTTACTTGTAAAACCAGTTAAAAACACTGAAGCAGACAACATTGGACTCCCAGCAGCCAGTGTGAGGCGGAATGGTTACAGTGCAACCTGGGCTTTGTGGTGATGGACCAGTCCTCATATTAGCCCTTTTCTAATTGAAGCAAGAGATGCTACATTCAAAACACATTTTGATCATAAAAACAGCATAGTAGCCATGCAATGGCAAGAATACCAGACAGTCTTTTTTTTAATTTTTATTTTTGGAAAACGTTTCATGAGAACCATCTTCCTTTTGCATTTTAAAGTTAATATGAACTGTTTCGTTCATGATTTCATGTCCAGAATATTTTGTTTCCAAACATAGTAGTGGATATCCATGTAATTCATCATTATTCAGAAAAATTTGTTTTGAAAACATCCAATGGGAATTGAATTTACGAAGGAAGGAAGGAAGGAAGGAAGGAAGAGAGAAAGAGAGAAAGAAAGAAAGAAGGAAGGAAGGAAGGAAGGAAGGAAGGAAGGAAGGAAGGAAGGAAGAGAGAAAGAGAGAAAGAAAGAAAGGAAGGAAGGAAGGAAGGAAGGAAGGGAGGGAGGGAGGGAGGGAGGGAGGAAGGAAAGAAAGAAAGAAAGAAAGAAAGAAAGAAAGAAAGAAAGAAAGAAAGAAAGAAAGAAAGAAAGAAAGAAAGAAAGAAAGAAAGAAAGAAAGAAAGAAAGAAAGAAAGAAAGAAAGAAAGAAAGAAAGAAAGACAGAAAGAAAGAAAGAAACCTAGCTGTCCCTGCCCGTGCCTGGCTGAGCCCTCAGGCTGGACAGTGGCACTGTAATCTCGTTTTCCCAGCCCAAAGCCCAGATGATCCTCTCTTGCTCTTCTTGCCTGTGAGAACCTAATGTTCTCTGAATGTTACCTGCATAATCTCTGTCTGGCTATAATTTCATTTCTTCTGTGGTTCGGTGTTTTCCCCCTTGCCACATACAAAGTTGACTTTGGAATATCCACCTCCTAGCATATGGTATATCCAATTTGGATGTTATACTGTTCTGATATGAAAAATTGACTCTCATATCCATGTATGCAAATGATATCGATGTTTGAATAATTGTTAAATAAAGATATTTCACTGTATTAGAATTTACTATTTGTTTATGTTTTGCTCTCAATTCTATATATATAAAAAAAAAAAACTGTTAAACCAATGGTGTGGAAAAGAATTTGTATTTCTGATATTATTTGCTTGTATTGTTTTTAAGCGGGCTTATAACCCCCTCTCCTCCTATCTAAAACAGTTTGGTACTTAATTGTGCATAATTTTGATGGCTTCCCTTACATATACATGTGCCTGCATTTTGCAGTCTGGTCTTCTCAAAGACCAGATGATGAATGAACTCCCACCCTTGAGTCACAAAAGCAAGATGAAAAAAAAAATACCCTCCCTCCCACCCCCTCCCCCCCCCCCCACCCCCAGCATTATGGTATTCAGTTTTCCAAACAACATCGATAATTTTGGGAAGAGTTTTTTGGGGGAAAAAAGTTGCACCCACTGTCTATAGGTCATTACTATCTCTACAATAACCTAACATGGATTTTGCTGGCCATGTACCCCACAAAAAGCGTGAAAAATAAGGAATTTTCCTCAAAGCACCAGTGAGTGCATGCCAGGGACAGTGATATTCAGAGGTACAGAACACATATCTAAATGGCTTATTGTGCCACAATAAAGTGCATATTTGAATGATTTCAGTCCATCCTTTCTGACGCATAATGCAGAACCAAGCCAGCTTGGCTAGAATTGTGACAGATGGCTGCAGCGTGCCAGTCATGGTTTCACCGATATTTTTGACTGTGGTAGAAAAAGTTTCATGTGGATACATTGGCACCATCGCGATTGGTATCTGGCTATTCTGGCACCACAAATGTAGCACTTTCATGCAGCAGCCATGAAACATTTCCACAGACTAGATAACAAGCGATGCAAACACACCTGTGAGGTGTTAGTGGGTCAGCATTTGTTGACCCCTGGTGGTGTTTATCAGTACTAGATTAACCACAGAGTACAGGTACATAACATTCAGAGATTACCGATAAGTAAACCCATGTTCTCAGTTTGGATCCGCTGATTCACAGTTGGAGAGGTCAGGCAGGGTCAAGTAAGGTCATCTAAAGGGCAATAATTAGAAGTGCTGGCTTTCATCCGGCTGTCTGTTTTGGCACCGTGCGCTAAAATAGGTTTAATTTTAAACTTAGTATATACAGACTTACTGTGCCCCTATTCATGTTCAATAAAGCAGGTTAATGTCAAGTCTGTGGGCAATGACCAATGAGAAATAACATATGTAAGTCTTTTCCTTGCCTTGTCACACACTTTTTTTCTTCTTTTCTTTGACATTGTCTCAGCTTAATAAGCACAAGATTTGTCAATTTCAAATAAGATTTTGTGTGAGTTACATAAGACCCTCCCCTTGGTTCCTCTTAGTCTTATCCGAGGCTTAGCCAGTGCTGTTCAAACTGACAAAACTTGGCACAGAACTTGAAAAGATCAAGAGGCCACTCAAAATAGCATTTTCCTTTGATTGAATATGAAAAGTGGAATTTACAGGTCAAAGGTATTACACAACCACAGGCTTTTTTCAGGTTTTTGAAACCCTGTACTGGGTCACACTTTTTCCCCTTTCCTATACGCAATATTCTATCCTGGCATCTGGTTTTGTAAAGTTTATATGTGCCAGAAATATTGAAATAAATACCAAATCAACAGTAAGACTGACTGTGATACCATGTGCCACTCCAATCAATCGCTAAAAATAAACTGCTTGTGAACTTGGTAACTTGGAAATAGCTGTTACTCATAGAAACGCGTAATTCAAGATCGATCATAAAAGCTGTGAAAAAAAAAAAAAAAAAGAAGAAAACTAACAAAAACCTGTCTTATATTTCTTTACAAAACAAGGATTATCTGGTATGCACATGGAAAGACTGTAACAGCAGTTCCAAGAGTCCCTTACCCCCCCCCCCCCCCCGGCCAGTAATACATGTGCACAGGCAACCCCACTATACCTGCCACTAAATTAATAATAAACACGCATTTATCACTTTATTGTATTTGCCGAGTCAACACATACATGTGCAGCAGCCTTGGGTTGTGATCACCGTGATACCACATTGATCAAACAGGCAAACACTTCAAAACCACAGGCATGTACATGTACTCTTTAACTCAATTCATACCTGTCCCCTATTTCGCTGTCTATACTTAACAAGATTTGTGATGATAAAATCATCAATTCAAAATTCCTCGTGAGGGGATTTATGTCCGGTCCACAGTCAGCAGTTGTTACCTTACCTGGCATGTCACAGCTGCCATAGTGGCAGCAACAGCATGACATACCAGACAATACAAAAATGAAGTGGCTCAGGTTTTTCTCCACTGCAGCTGGAGTGAGTTAACTCTTTGTGATATTTTACAACGTTTCCCGAAGTGTATTACTTGTCTATCTTTGTCTGAATTGATCCTTGGTGGGCGAAATTACTATATTGCCCTGGGTCGTCTTCAGTTTAGCTTTTCTAAAAAGGTTCTGACTCAGACACAAAGTCCTTCAAGCACAGTATATGTTTGTACACTTAAACCTCTCTCTACACATGGCGTTGAAAGAACAACTTCTTTCAGAATTTGTTAATTACGAAGATTGGATTTAACATATTTTGGTCTGGCGAATAACAATTTTGTACATCAAATGATATGCAGCAATTGGGAAAAGGGCAACGTCTAGCTATATTAATCTGTCTTGCAGAAAGGGGGAATGACACATAACAGGACACATGTATTACATGAATGGTCAACGTTCAAGGTTGTCCGGTCATGCAAGAAGAACAAGTCAAGAAGACGTTTACAGCAGACAAACGACAGATAGAGGGGCACACGTCAGATAGTTTTATCCAGTAATTTGTATTCATTAAAACTGCATTGTAGAAATACTCGTAGATATTCTGGGAAGCCTACATCAACTTAACCAATACCTATTGGTGAGAAATGGGAAGAGAGAATTATATAATCTTGAACCGCTGAAAAAATTTGAAAATTTTGCGAATGCGTAGAGACAGGACAGCCAGAATTATGAAAATTTCTTACATCATTTGGATACAAATAATCATGAAGTCTGTCACACATGGCCTCCCATGTAACATGGTCTCTCAAGATGTGGTTTTGTGTGGAGCATGTGTAATAACCTCATTTTTTTTTCAGAGACACCATATTAACTTATCACATTTCACTGAAGAGGCTATTAACCTAAAGCGGACATTCTTATGCCGGCTCTAGGATTTTAAACTTAGATGTCAGTGACCCGTAGTGGAAGAACAATCAAGAAGATTTAAGTTGTATACAAAAATAAAATTTATTACTGGAGACCTATAAGTTTACAAACTAAAACAATTAAATTTCCAATTACAATGTTGTCTTGAAGGTGACAATGACGAATGAGCATTGCCCTCACAATGAAGAATGTTAAAGAGTGAAGCCATTACAGAGTACCAAGGTCCAACGACGATCCAATCCTAATTTACTAAAAATTTAATCGGCCAAAGTATTTTAATAGATTAAAACCAAATTTAATTATTTAATTTGGAATAAAATTAGTTCTAACCTATTTATTAATCACTAAAGCTTCCCAGTTCTGAAGTGATATGCTGAATTCTGTATGAAATTCTGAATCCAAAGTATTGAGAATAATTTCCAATCTCACCGATCCAAAAATGTTCAAACGTAAAATTTCTTTTGTAAATGAGCCTGAGTTACTTAAATGTCGAAAGGGGAAGAAAAAAAACTATAAGTGTCAACCTCCATTAAATTCCAAAGAGAAGAATGTTCATACTGATGTGTAAAGTTGGCACAACCTGGATCTGTTCAAGTTCTCACCACCGCATGTAAACATTCAATTTTCAGGAAAGGTCGGCCACTCAGGAAAGGTGAAGTATAGGCCTTGACTTTCCGACTTAACCCCCGTGGCTCAAGTATTTGCACTGCAACTCAACAAAAACCAGAGTCAGAGACTTTCCCTATTATAATAAAAATAAAATATTTATTTCTTGTATAATAATTTAATAAATAATTTCTCTAAGTGTATTCCAAGTCGGAATAAATAAAAATAAATGCTGATCTAATTTCATAGACCAATTGTCAAAGAATATTTATCTTGAAAGGGTTAGGTAAAACTTAAAGAGGAAAAACCCACAAGGGTTAACAAATTTGGAAAAAAATTGGCCATATTTAAAGAAAAATACCTCTTCAAGTACCCCAAGCCTTAACAAGATGGCCCCAGTTTATAATATTTATGAGTTCATCAAAACAATTTTGATAACATCAATATATATCAATTCCGTCTAAGATTTGATAGTTCTTCACTCAGACTTCTTATAATCTTTCAAATATAAATTTCCTTGTTTCTATCCATGTACAAATAGATAATTTATTCATTTGTCATTTCATAAATATTCAATATTATTATAATTAGATACTCCGTAAAGTAACTGGATAATTTATGCAGCAGTGAAAGCTATACCATATTTACCTTGTCAAATATTACAGGATTGCAAAATGTTTTATTTTGCAAGATACTAAATACTATGTGATACGAAAACTTCAACTGGTGAGTTAACTATCAAGTATTTAACTTAAATCACAATTTAATTTCTTAAGTCCAACCCACTTAATAAATCTTCCCAAATTTAGAAAAACCCTAAATTTATCCCTAAGATAATCCTGGAGAAAATTTGATATGTATATACTGAGTAAAAGTTGCCTGAACATTTTCATGCTATAATCATTGTGGAAGTGTGTTCCTTAAAGAAAAACTTCAAACAGAACTCCAATGTAAAAGAAGATAAAAATGTTTCAACATTATCCATTCATGAAGACCAATGTAACACAAAATCAACTCATGAAGACCAATGCTTCAACATCATCAATTCATGAAGACCAATGCTTCAACATCATCAATTCATGAAGTCCAATACTTCAACATCATCAATTCATGAAGACCAATGCTTCAACATCATCAATTCATGAAGTCCAATGCTTCAACATCATCAATTCATGAAGTCCAATGCTTCAACATCATCAATTCATGAAGTCCAATGCTTCAACATCATCAATTCATGAAGACCAATGCTTCAACATCATCACCACATAATAAAAGAATGAGAGTTGACCTTTAATTCTGATGTCACTTCCCATGACCCTTGACCTTGAAGGTCAACTTCCGGTAAATTATAATAATTTATGTATACCATTTCCTGAAAAATCAACTATCAGAAATTCAGTCTCCTGTCTTCCTAATAGGACCATTCATGGTATAAAAATGGAAAATCTACTATCAGAAATCCAGCTATCTGTTTTTCCAATAGGACCATCCATATTAAATATATTCTGGAAGTGAAAAGAGTCAACATTCAAAACAACTAAAAAAAAATGAACTTCAATATTGTGATATTTAAGGTCAACATAAAATAAAAATACATAATCTCTATGGAATGCTTTTGAAATATCATAACTTATTATGATTTCCATGACACAAGTATACTTTGTAACATAATTCTATAAAATTAATGAAACTTCAACTGAAGTCTTTTCAGACAAATTTTTACCTCATTAACATAATTTATGTGTTCAGTTTTCCCTGCCTAGTTCTTACTATAGTGAAAATAGGAATGGGGCTAAATCTTCAGGTAGGGCATAAAGAATTTGCATATATAATGAACAGGAAAACCTGTTCTACCAGGTTTAACCCTTGATCTTGTTTCAAATTTCTCTATTTAACCCCAAGACTTCTATTACCAGTATGACTATAACTCCACATCAAAAATGGAAGAAACCTATTGGTTTCACTACTTTTAATGTCTTTCTCGACTTTAACCAATGCATTTTAACCTTTCAATAATAACCATATACATATTCAGAATAACCTGTATTTCTTGGTTTTGCCACTAGAGGGCACACCACCCAAATATTTCTCCAAGATTAGTATTGTCATTTTTTTCAACCATGCCTACAGAATGGAAATTTGGAATATATTCCCAATTTGCTCACCAGTATTTAGTTTACTCTCCTATAAATATATATATTTCAGTTCCATAACCAGAAACTCGTTCTTACAACACCATTTTTAGGACTTAACGAGATCAAATTACAGAACTGCTTACAGTGTTCCCGAGCAGAAAAAATAGAATTTTCTTTCATGGAAAATGGTTCTGATATCCATTTTTAATCAGCATATACCGATTCCAAGAAATATCGTCTCCCAATTATTTTCTCTCGTCTTTGTTTCAAAATGGGAATTCATGTTAAATCAATGTTTTGCGCTAATCAATTACGTTTCAAATCCCTAGTCTACAAGACTCCAACAAGAACCTCCAGAACAAGACAAGTTTACCCTCGTGGTTCACACCTCTTCATTCTGGCCGGTAATAATTACGAAACGTCTGCAAAGGCTCACTAACCAGCGCAAAACTTGACCATAATCCTAGCCAGCTAAAGACAATCTCCGTTATTCAGTCTTCATAACAGACATTGTTATATTTATTTCGACTGTCACGAAAATCACTTATCCTTGCTCCATAATAGGACGTCCATATGCCCTTAATAATTATTCATCTTTGACGACCCATTATTACAGAAAAATGACCAAACCACGTGTACTACGGAAGCCAACTTACCGGCCCGCCACGAGGTATTTATAACATGAAATTTGTAACCGCTGCTAAATTTCACCTAGAAACCACGAACGTATTTTAGTTCTGTTTATTTTTACTTGAACTCTTCCCTAATATTTACCCTACATATTTAATCAAATTGGCCTTTGGCTCGGGACCATGACCAGGATCACCCAATATTTATTAACGCCTAGCTAAACATGCCACGTGAACACGTACAGTGAAAATTTGGATTTTCCAGATCTCCAACCATGGTTGAATCAGGTAAGTATATCCTAACTCATTTCAACATGAGTAACTTTTCCATCGAAAGTCAAAAGATACACTTACCCTTTTCAACACGCTGGCTAAAAGATCCGAAGCCCGCTGTGACCGCTAGACCATACTCCAAAGTTCCACTGTTCTGTTCCACCGCCCAACAAGGAGAGTGCCACTTGTCAATCCGGTCGCACCTTTATTGAGCCGCACGCCTTTGTGATTCCAAATTAGGGGACGTCACAGTGTTATCCACCCTGTCTCAATCCCTTCATGTATGGCCACTAGAGGCCGCTGCAATAAAAATCACTCGGCAGCATCTTTTTCAAAACACAGCAAATCAATATTTGCTACAGAGCTTTCTCCTATCTGAAAAATTTTTGATGATTTATCAGAATCACAAAAATTTTTCCCAATAAAAATTTCTTCATGTTTTCACTTTTTATATTTTCAAGGATATGGTTTTCCTCAAAAATTCAACATATTCAAATGGCTTTTCATTTCACCATTATCAACTTTACATTTCACAATTCTTTCAAGGATATGATTTTCCTCAAAAAATTCAATACAATTGTTAGTAAATTCAACCCGACGTCGGGGTTAGTAATTACATATTTCAAAATACATTTATCCATATAATGTCAATAAATTCCAATAATTTTCAATGTCCACATTTGATCAATAAAATACATAGTCGCCATACTTTACAGGTATTTTCCTGCTTCTATTTTCTCTACCTCTTACCTCAGGCAAAGAAGTGTCCTTCTCAGATAAACTTCCTTTCTCATTAGACGATTCTGACCCACTCACATCACTATGGGAGTCATCAGCCCCCTCCACACATGTGTAAGGTTTTAAATGGTCAAAATGTTCCACTATTGTACTTCGCTTACCAACTTTTTGGATTCTATAGTTTACATCTGAGAGGATCTCTATAACTTTGTATGGACCATCAAAATGAGGTGATAACGACCAAGTCAAACCTTTTTTAGTACGTTTGATACTTCTCCATACCAAATCCCCCACTTTGTATGGTTTTCCATGCACTTTCTGGTCATAGTAAGTCTTTTGCCTATGTTGAGCTGTTTTTAGGTGCTCTCTTACCTGTTTGTAGCATAATGACAATATCTCGTCCAACTGGGTCAAATAATCTTCCACTGAAAAGAAATGTACCCCATCTTGTGGCTCTCTAAGTACACTTAATGGCAAACAATTTTCTCTGCCAAAGAGAAGTCTGTTAGGGGTAAATCCTGTACTTGCCTGCACACTTGACCTATAAGCCATCATGATAAAATCTAGATGTACATCCCAGTCAATCTGGTCCTCTGCTACATAGGCTGAAAGCATTTCTCCTATAGTCTTATTTAGTCTTTCCACTAACCCATCACTTTTAGGATTGTAAGCAACAGTATGAGTTTTCTCAATGTCAAATACCTGGCATACATATTTCATGACCTTGCCCTCCAGGTTACTTCCACAGTCCGTATGTAATTGCCTGGGGCAACCATACTTACAAACCCATTTCCTGCAAAAGATGTCGGCTATGGTTGTAGCCTCTTGGTTAGGCATAGGAAAGGCTTCACTGTACTTAGTGAAATAATCAGAAATCACTAAAATGTACTTGTTACCTGCCTGGGTTGTAGGTAGTGGTCCTTTTATGTCTATGGCCACTCGTTCCATGGGATAACCAACGGGTCTCCGAGCTAATGGAGCTCTAAATGTACGATTTCCACCTTTCCTGCTATTACATTTTTTACAACAGGATAAGTAGGAACTTACCGTTTTTCTGAGACCTATCCACCAAAATCTTTGTCTAATTTTCTCTACGGTTTTATCTATACCAAGATGGCCACCAGATTTGCTATCATGAGCTAAAAATAGAATTTTCTTATGGATTGCATGTGGAGCAATGAGTAAATACCTACTCCCTGATTCTTCCGTCCAAATTCGTTTTAATAGCCCATCCTGTAATACAATTTGGTCCCACTGAGAAAAATATAGTTTACTTCGTCTGCTACTGGTAGCAATGAGCTCTGCAGACGGTCTAACTTTAGATTTCTCTTTTAACGTGTATATGATACCTAAGTCAGAGTCAGCTTTTTGCATTTCTTTAAGTTTGTCTGGAGTGTATATAGAAGGTTCTAAGGACACTGTACTCACCTTTTGAACCTCAGCAATCTCTGGTTCTGGATACCTGCTCATGGCATCAGAATTTCCATGAGATATACCACGGCGATGGGCTATTTCAAACCTGTACGGGCTTAAAATTTCTAGCCATCTGGCTATCTGACCTTGAGGTTCTTTAAAATTATATAGCCATCTTAAAGAGCCATGATCCGTGCGAAGCAAAAATTGCTTACCAAACAAATAGGTTTTGAAATATTGCACAAAATACACCACTGCTAGCAACTCCCGTCTGGTCACAGAATAATTACATTCTGCTGGGCTTAAAGTTCTGCTAGCATAAGCTACAACACGCTCTTTTCCACCTTGAATCTGAGACAAAACACTTCCTATTGACCTACCCGCCGCGTCCGTGTCCAGAATGAAAGGAAGGGAAAAATCAGGAAAAGCCAACAGAGGTGGATTACACAAAGCATATTTAAGCTTATCAAAAGCTTGCTGACATTCTTGGGACCATATAAAAGAAACTCCTTTCCTGGTAAGTCTATGTAAAGGAGCAGCAATTTCACTATATGAAGGTATAAATTTCCTGTAATATGATGTTAACCCTGTAAAACCTCTGACCTCCTTAAGATTCTTAGGTGTAGGCCAGTTTTTTACCTTTTCCACCTTCTTTGGGTCAGTAGCTATTCCATTACCAGATACTACAAAACCAAGGTACTCGATTTCCTTCTGGAAAAATGCACATTTAGACGGTTTTAGTTTGAAACCGGCTTTATGTAAAGCTCCTAACACCAAATCTAACCTATCTCTGGCCTCAGAAAACGTCTTACCGAAAGTAATGACGTCATCGAGAAAAATTAAACAGGTAGACCAGTGTAAACCAGCTAACACAAATTCCATTAACCGGCTAAATCCTGATGGTGCGTTCTTTAACCCAAAGGGAAGGACCGTAAACTCATATAGAGACGTACCTGTAGTGAATGCAGTCTTTTCTTGGTCTTTGGGGTCCATTTGATTGTTCCAGTAGCCCGATAGAAGGTCTATCTTACTGAACCAATTGTTACCCTGTAATGAATCAAGTGTCTCATCAATTCTAGGTAATGGCCATGCGTCAACTTTGGTAACTTCATTTAGTTTCCTATAGTCCACACAGAACCTCCATGAACCGTCTGGTTTCTTTACCATAACTATGGGACTGGCCCAAGGACTGTTACTGGGAACTATAATTCCTTTGTCTAACATCTTGTTTATACATTTCTCAATCTCAGGTCTTATATGAGGTGAGACCCTGCGAGCTCTTTGTCTTATAGGCTTTGCATCACCAGTATCAATGGTATGAGGTAAAAGATCACAATGACCTACATCTTGGTCGTCCTTGGCAAAAACAGATTGCCATTTACACATTAAAGCTCTAAAGTCTTTCCTCTGGTGTTTATTCAACTCAGTACAATTTTTTTCATACAAATCTTGCACCACTGGATGTAGCTGAGTAGACCTTTCCGTTGACTGCAAAGAAACATGAGCTACATGTTGGACAGGAATGGCTGTACTTACTTGTGCTCCCTTGAGGACCTGAATTGAAAAATTTCCGGGATTAAGAATTCGTAGAGGAAATTCCTTTTGACCTAAGTCAATCAGTCCTCTACCAACAATTACTCCCTCTCCAGTGTCATTTTCATTTACACAGGAGGCCTGAATCAAAGCAAGTCCCTTTCTTCTGGGTCCGGCAATCTGAGCTGAAACCAAAACTTCACTACAAGGAGGCAAATGAATGTCGTGCACTACACACACTGCCTCTTTCCAATACAACTGCTTTTCAGTTAGCACCGGTATATCTTGATTACCCAGTTTGATTTTACTATTTTGCAAGTCAATTACAGCTTGAAATCTATCCAACAGGTCTGCCCCCAAGATACCTTGGTAGGAAATGTTTGCCAACAGAAACTCATGTTGAAATCTTAATTTACCAAACTGGCAACTAAATTTCACTTTCCCTACCACTGGCACTAATTCTCCATTAGCAGTCAACAATTCTGTCTTATCCGGTTGTACTTCTACATCAGGACACAATTCTAATATAGATGGATGCAATAAAGTAGAACATGCTCCTGTGTCCAGTAAAAATTTTGTGGAAATTTTGTTCACTTTTCCTTCCACAAAATAAGTCACATTTCTCTTTATTTCAGGTGAACTCTTGGGTAGGGCGGCTGATCCCGGGTTTACAACCGCCCCTCCCCGTTTCCCTGTTTTAAAATTTCTCTTTTACTCAAATATTCAAGAAAGCCATCAGGTGAATCAGCCTGAAACTTAGCACAATTATATTTACAATGGCCTGGCTGATGGCAATACCAGCAGGATATACCAGACTTAGACTCTCCCTCCTTCCTTTGTGGAGTCTCCCTCTTACTTTCAGTCTTACCCTTTAACTGATCTTCCAACTCCTGGATTCTTTTCTGTAATTTCTCAACCAATTGTTTAGAATCTGATGTATTTGATTCCTTAGGAGGTTGAGAAGCATGAACTCTAGGTACAAACTTTACTTTTTCTCCTGAAACAATGCTTTCTTCTCTCATGGCAACCTTTATAGCCTCCTCCAAATTAGAGGGACCAACTCTTTTTACCTGTATACGTAATGACTGTTCCCTAATAGCTTGGACGAAATGATGTACAGTCATACTTTCCTTTGTAACCAAATCACCAGATGGAAAGGCACGAGTTACTAATCTTCTAACTCGAGAGCCCAAGTCTCTTAGTTTCTCATCCTTACCCTGTTGACAGGATAAAAGCTCTTGTCTATAGCTGTCAACCAACTTATGAGCTCCAAACTGCTCAATAAGTGCTCCACATAATAAATCATAGTCAGCCCTGACATTCTCAGGTAAATCATTAGCATATTCTTGTACTTTGCCTTGTAGTACAACTAAGAGAAATATTCTCTTCATTTCATTATCCCAAGCATTGATGCCAGCGACTATTTCAAAATGCTTCAAATAATCATCAAATGTTTGCTTACCGTAGTATTTGTCCGGATTTATACTTGGTTTTTCTGCTCCCCTCCTTTCCGGTCGTCTTGCGTCTAGCCGAAAAGCAACTGGTTGGGCTGGAGAAGTTCTGAAATTAGAAAGAGGATCACCTCCCCCCGGTGTTACCATTCCATATATTGGTATTTGTCTATCCAACCCAAACCCAGTGGGGTCTGGCCAATACAAACCTTGAGGGTTAGTGGGAGGAGTCGTGGGAGTTCTCAATGGGTCAAAAACTCCTTCTCCCACTGGAGTATATCCCTGTGGCATTAAAGGATCTTGTAAACCTACCAACAGTCCTTGTGCTCCAGGTGAAGGGAATGCTCCGGGAAACCCCCCAACCGGACCCCCCTGTTGAGCGGCTGATGGTAGACGGTTGTGGGGTGCCCCGAGAGCACCCCCCTCCATAGTCGGTATGCCTGCCATCCAACCAGATAAAGACAAAGAAAAATAATCAATGAACAATCACTATCACAAATATATTTTAAATTCCCTTTTCTAATACTCCTCAAATATAATATTGGGTAACTCCTGGTACTATACTGGTCCCAAGCCAAAGGGGTCCCGAACCAAAGCCAATGTAAGATTTTAAAAGTTATTTTATTTCTCACAAAAGTAAAATTTATTTAAAGTTCTTCCAAGGTCACATGACATCCCACCGCTGCCACCATTTGTAATAACCTCATTTTTTTTTCAGAGACACCATATTAACTTATCACATTTCACTGAAGAGGCTATTAACCTAAAGCGGACATTCTTATGCCGGCTCTAGGATTTTAAACTTAGATGTCAGTGACCCGTAGTGGAAGAACAATCAAGAAGATTTAAGTTGTATACAAAAATAAAATTTATTACTGGAGACCTATAAGTTTACAAACTAAAACAATTAAATTTCCAATTACAATGTTGTCTTGAAGGTGACAATGACGAATGAGCATTGCCCTCACAATGAAGAATGTTAAAGAGTGAAGCCATTACAGAGTACCAAGGTCCAACGACGATCCAATCCTAATTTACTAAAAATTTAATCGGCCAAAGTATTTTAATAGATTAAAACCAAATTTAATTATTTAATTTGGAATAAAATTAGTTCTAACCTATTTATTAATCACTAAAGCTTCCCAGTTCTGAAGTGATATGCTGAATTCTGTATGAAATTCTGAATCCAAAGTATTGAGAATAATTTCCAATCTCACCGATCCAAAAATGTTCAAACGTAAAATTTCTTTTGTAAATGAGCCTGAGTTACTTAAATGTCGAAAGGGGAAGAAAAAAAACTATAAGTGTCAACCTCCATTAAATTCCAAAGAGAAGAATGTTCATACTGATGTGTAAAGTTGGCACAACCTGGATCTGTTCAAGTTCTCACCACCGCATGTAAACATTCAATTTTCAGGAAAGGTCGGCCACTCAGGAAAGGTGAAGTATAGGCCTTGACTTTCCGACTTAACCCCCGTGGCTCAAGTATTTGCACTGCAACTCAACAAAAACCAGAGTCAGAGACTTTCCCTATTATAATAAAAATAAAATATTTATTTCTTGTATAATAATTTAATAAATAATTTCTCTAAGTGTATTCCAAGTCGGAATAAATAAAAATAAATGCTGATCTAATTTCATAGACCAATTGTCAAAGAATATTTATCTTGAAAGGGTTAGGTAAAACTTAAAGAGGAAAAACCCACAAGGGTTAACAAATTTGGAAAAAAATTGGCCATATTTAAAGAAAAATACCTCTTCAAGTACCCCAAGCCTTAACAAGATGGCCCCAGTTTATAATATTTATGAGTTCATCAAAACAATTTTGATAACATCAATATATATCAATTCCGTCTAAGATTTGATAGTTCTTCACTCAGACTTCTTATAATCTTTCAAATATAAATTTCCTTGTTTCTATCCATGTACAAATAGATAATTTATTCATTTGTCATTTCATAAATATTCAATATTATTATAATTAGATACTCCGTAAAGTAACTGGATAATTTATGCAGCAGTGAAAGCTATACCATATTTACCTTGTCAAATATTACAGGATTGCAAAATGTTTTATTTTGCAAGATACTAAATACTATGTGATACGAAAACTTCAACTGGTGAGTTAACTATCAAGTATTTAACTTAAATCACAATTTAATTTCTTAAGTCCAACCCACTTAATAAATCTTCCCAAATTTAGAAAAACCCTAAATTTATCCCTAAGATAATCCTGGAGAAAATTTGATATGTATATACTGAGTAAAAGTTGCCTGAACATTTTCATGCTATAATCATTGTGGAAGTGTGTTCCTTAAAGAAAAACTTCAAACAGAACTCCAATGTAAAAGAAGATAAAAATGTTTCAACATTATCCATTCATGAAGACCAATGTAACACAAAATCAACTCATGAAGACCAATGCTTCAACATCATCAATTCATGAAGACCAATGCTTCAACATCATCAATTCATGAAGTCCAATACTTCAACATCATCAATTCATGAAGACCAATGCTTCAACATCATCAATTCATGAAGTCCAATGCTTCAACATCATCAATTCATGAAGTCCAATGCTTCAACATCATCAATTCATGAAGTCCAATGCTTCAACATCATCAATTCATGAAGACCAATGCTTCAACATCATCACCACATAATAAAAGAATGAGAGTTGACCTTTAATTCTGATGTCACTTCCCATGACCCTTGACCTTGAAGGTCAACTTCCGGTAAATTATAATAATTTATGTATACCATTTCCTGAAAAATCAACTATCAGAAATTCAGTCTCCTGTCTTCCTAATAGGACCATTCATGGTATAAAAATGGAAAATCTACTATCAGAAATCCAGCTATCTGTTTTTCCAATAGGACCATCCATATTAAATATATTCTGGAAGTGAAAAGAGTCAACATTCAAAACAACTAAAAAAAAATGAACTTCAATATTGTGATATTTAAGGTCAACATAAAATAAAAATACATAATCTCTATGGAATGCTTTTGAAATATCATAACTTATTATGATTTCCATGACACAAGTATACTTTGTAACATAATTCTATAAAATTAATGAAACTTCAACTGAAGTCTTTTCAGACAAATTTTTACCTCATTAACATAATTTATGTGTTCAGTTTTCCCTGCCTAGTTCTTACTATAGTGAAAATAGGAATGGGGCTAAATCTTCAGGTAGGGCATAAAGAATTTGCATATATAATGAACAGGAAAACCTGTTCTACCAGGTTTAACCCTTGATCTTGTTTCAAATTTCTCTATTTAACCCCAAGACTTCTATTACCAGTATGACTATAACTCCACATCAAAAATGGAAGAAACCTATTGGTTTCACTACTTTTAATGTCTTTCTCGACTTTAACCAATGCATTTTAACCTTTCAATAATAACCATATACATATTCAGAATAACCTGTATTTCTTGGTTTTGCCACTAGAGGGCACACCACCCAAATATTTCTCCAAGATTAGTATTGTCATTTTTTTCAACCATGCCTACAGAATGGAAATTTGGAATATATTCCCAATTTGCTCACCAGTATTTAGTTTACTCTCCTATAAATATATATATTTCAGTTCCATAACCAGAAACTCGTTCTTACAACACCATTTTTAGGACTTAACGAGATCAAATTACAGAACTGCTTACAGTGTTCCCGAGCAGAAAAAATAGAATTTTCTTTCATGGAAAATGGTTCTGATATCCATTTTTAATCAGCATATACCGATTCCAAGAAATATCGTCTCCCAATTATTTTCTCTCGTCTTTGTTTCAAAATGGGAATTCATGTTAAATCAATGTTTTGCGCTAATCAATTACGTTTCAAATCCCTAGTCTACAAGACTCCAACAAGAACCTCCAGAACAAGACAAGTTTACCCTCGTGGTTCACACCTCTTCATTCTGGCCGGTAATAATTACGAAACGTCTGCAAAGGCTCACTAACCAGCGCAAAACTTGACCATAATCCTAGCCAGCTAAAGACAATCTCCGTTATTCAGTCTTCATAACAGACATTGTTATATTTATTTCGACTGTCACGAAAATCACTTATCCTTGCTCCATAATAGGACGTCCATATGCCCTTAATAATTATTCATCTTTGACGACCCATTATTACAGAAAAATGACCAAACCACGTGTACTACGGAAGCCAACTTACCGGCCCGCCACGAGGTATTTATAACATGAAATTTGTAACCGCTGCTAAATTTCACCTAGAAACCACGAACGTATTTTAGTTCTGTTTATTTTTACTTGAACTCTTCCCTAATATTTACCCTACATATTTAATCAAATTGGCCTTTGGCTCGGGACCATGACCAGGATCACCCAATATTTATTAACGCCTAGCTAAACATGCCACGTGAACACGTACAGTGAAAATTTGGATTTTCCAGATCTCCAACCATGGTTGAATCAGGTAAGTATATCCTAACTCATTTCAACATGAGTAACTTTTCCATCGAAAGTCAAAAGATACACTTACCCTTTTCAACACGCTGGCTAAAAGATCCGAAGCCCGCTGTGACCGCTAGACCATACTCCAAAGTTCCACTGTTCTGTTCCACCGCCCAACAAGGAGAGTGCCACTTGTCAATCCGGTCGCACCTTTATTGAGCCGCACGCCTTTGTGATTCCAAATTAGGGGACGTCACAGTGTTATCCACCCTGTCTCAATCCCTTCATGTATGGCCACTAGAGGCCGCTGCAATAAAAATCACTCGGCAGCATCTTTTTCAAAACACAGCAAATCAATATTTGCTACACATGTTTTTCAAGATGTGGTTTCCATGGAATGCGCTCTTTCAACATGTGGTTTTCATGATGCATGTTCTTTCAAGATGCATTTTCCTACATATTATGGTCTTTCAGGAAGTGGTGTCCATGGGGCAGTTTTTCAAAATGTGGTCTCCATGGAGTATAGTGTTTTGTGATGTGGTGTCCGAGAAGCCTAGTGTTTTTCACAACCTGGTCTTTTGTTCTAAGCTCTCATCACATTAATAACACAACACAAAGTTAAAAATTGTAGCTGATGCCCTGCAAATTCATGAGCTGCATCTCACTCTCTTCTTATGTCATTGCAGTGACACTAAACATGGCATGAAACTGATAAAATTGACCCCTGTGACCTTGCATCATGTTAAAATCACTCACATGCAACCCTGTCTGAGCACTCTATGAGAGGGAACCACATGCCAAATTACGTAAGTGGCCCCTGTAGGCTCAGCTGGCTGACAAGTCAGCTGAGCAAAAATGTAAAACAGATGTGAACAAATGTCAGGAAGCAATGAGGCGAGATAAAGATATGATGTTTGTCTCTTGCCTCTGCTGTTACATATAACCCTCCCCCCCCCCCATAAACCAACTAAACTGGCTGGAGCTAACTTGTCACCTGATTCAGTACTTTTCTTTTCTTAGTCGGAACATTAATGAAACAAGAGAGCTGTGTGAATAGCCCCGTCCTCAGCTGACCTTGACATTCAACCAATAAGTCCCACTCTATAGTCTAGGGCATGAGGATATTGGAGAGGAAGTTAAAAATGGGAGTTTCCATTGCAGTCTTCATTAACCTACATGGTAATCAAAAGGAATATATTCATTAACTGACTGGTACCCAAATTGAAAATTTCATTAAAAATCAGGGATCTGAAGTATCACCACCTGGTGGACAACTTTGATTAGTCCTCCCACAAGCTATATTTCCATTAAGTTTCAGAACAATCTGAATGATGTTTTTCGTGAAGAAGTCAAAAATAGCCCTAACACACAAAAATTTGTTAAAAAAAAGTGTAGCACCACCTGTTGACCTGATTAAGTTCTGAGGATCCCTAGAAGTGTCCCTATACAATTTCAAAGCAACTGGCAAAGTGGTTGCTGAAAAGAAGATTTTTTAAGATTAAAGGAATAAAATTCATAAAAAAATATAAAAATGACTGAAGCATGACTGTTTGAACAAAATTGGTAGAGACCCACCAAAGGTATATCCCGACTAAGTTTGAAGTGAATACAATTGACAAGTTTGGGGAAGAAGTTGAAAATGTGAATTTCCATTGCAATCCCCAATTTACTGACATAGTAATCAATAGGAATGCATGCATTAAACGATTAGCAGCCGAATTGGAAAATTCAGTTAAAATCAGGGATCCATAGTATCATGACTTTGTGAACAAATTTGCTTACCCTTCTGACAAACTACATATCCACTACATTTAAGGACAACTTCAGTGACAGTTTTTGGAAAAGTAGAAAATAGCTCGAAGACAAAAATGCGTAAAAAAATACCCAAAAAATTGCAGCACCACCTCTTGAACAAATGAAGGTCTAAGGGATCATCAAAAGTGTCCCTATGCAATTTCAAAGCACTTGCCCAAGCAGTTTCAGAGAACAATTTTTTTAAGATTTTGCACAAAAATAAAAGAAAAAATCAATGGAGCATAACCTTTTTAAATGAACTTGGTACAAACCCACCTAAGGTACATTCCTGCCAAGTTTGAAGAGAATCTGGCCAGCGGTTTCAGAGCAGGAGTCAATAATGTGAATTGTGGACAGACATGGACAGACGGACGATGGACCATACTATAACCCCAGCCGACTTGTCAGCTGAGCTAAAAAAAAAAAGGAGAATTGTGGAAGAGCACCATCAGAATGGCACGCTCATAGTCAACAGCTTTCCTCGGGGTAGCTTTAGTGCCCAACCCACCCTGTGGACAGCTGTTGACTGAAGTCTTGATTCGTGGGTTATAAGGATTAAAGGACGTGTTTTTTATGGCCATACTTTTGGGTGGACTGGAATCAACTTTTTGTTTATAAATTTCCCTGTTCCATCAAGCCGCATAATGTACGAACCAAACAGTGCTACCACATATAACTGGCATTTAACATCTGTACTCCTCTTCACCTGGGGACCTCCAAGTTGCCATCTCTTAAAATAGGGTCTTTCGTAAGAGGTATAAATATGGTAAGAACATAGGCACAGCATCTACCAAACTTGTTACTTGAAGACAAGTGGCAAGTCATGTCACACGGTAGGCAGGGTGCACAGGTGATCTCTCTGGAGGGGGATCAGGCACTGAACTGAAGCCTGTGCTCACATGTGAAAGGAGTGAGAGCCAGAAACCACAAGACGGGACTAACCCTCGCTGGTTGCACATGCACTGCCACCTGCCAAACAAAAACAAAGACTCCAACCTCAGAGTGATAGTGGGCAGGAGATTCTGCCTGGCAGTAGGTATATTAAGAGGGAGGGTGCAAGGGAGAGAAGTAACCGAGAAGGGCAGGGGTCTCAGATGGGGCGGGACCCCTTCGCAGGTAAGAAACTTTCAGGAAAGTGAGGTTGAAAGTGATCTCTAGTGCAAATTTGGACGACAAAGTGTAGTTTCAAGGCCAATATGGATAGTGGTTGACATTACTTTTGAGAAAACAAGTCAGATCAATTTTTGGACACATTATTTTCGGATCGACCAGGAGAAGAGGAATACCAAGAGGGGGAACATGAAGATTTTTTTTTTTTTAAAATACAAAAAAAAACCCCAGGAGACTTGGAGTCTCAGCACAAGCTAACATTTCCACCTTGTGACCAGTCAGTCGGGAGACAATAACACACACCAAGGTGTCTCTTTTCAACAGAGTCCTCAGTTTCTTCACAGTTCGAAAGCTACAATAGCTGCTGGCACCATGCTGACAGTGGAAAGTTCTTTCAAAGCCAGAAGGGTTAATTCCATACTATTCATTTTGTAATCTGGCTGCCGTCCATCTGCCACCATTACATAAACACATCCACTTCACTGTCAACCCAAGTATATTTCTGTCAATCCATAATTCAAAGCGACTTGTTTGACAAAGGGAACATTACAGAAATACCCAATGGGGTTAACTAATTGTCGAGAGAGAGTCAATACATATATTCAGTGTTTATGTCTGTGCTTGGGTCTTGAATGGATTGCAAAGTCAACATTGCTGTTGTAATGTTAGCATCTACCGCATTATTTTTTTTCCACAAAAGTACACTCACATTTTTACCCTTAAACTTTACGTGACCTGTACACCTAAAATCCTGTTAATAGGACATAACACAGTTCACTGTCCCACACAGTAAAACCTGTCCTTGTGGACACCTCTGTAATGTGGACACAACCTGTATGATGTGGACAGTTATGTCCAGCACCAAAAGTTCAATTTTCTTTGTTAAAAACACCTGTCTACTGTGGACACCTGCCAACTGTGGACACTTTTTGCCAGTCCCAGAGTTGTCCACAATAGCCACGTTTCACTGTATCTTCTCCTGGATAGACAGTTAACACATGCAAACAAAACAAAGAGCTGATCTTTTTTTTTTTCGGTGGCACCAGGGTCACACAGAGTTTGTATGGCTCTCTGCCAGTGCCCATCACGCTCTCCCAACCTCAAACTTTTTCCCATTCAATGACCAATTATCCACCACCTGGGGAAAAAAGTAATTCTAATCACCACAACATATACTGAGCATCCCCTCTTCGGTGCCGGTCTTGTATGGGTCAACAGATACTTTCTGTGGACCGGACAAAAATGCCAAACCATGCATGGCCTAATGCATGATTTTTTTTAAGGCAACTCGATCTCCACTTATGGACACACTTCACTGGCTATCAGCCATAACAATCACTTTCACCTTGGCGACCCTGTCATATGAGTACTTGGAGCCACCTTCACAGTTTGTGGAATAAAAAAAAAAAAGCGATCAGTGGTTGATTGCTTTTCTACCCAGGCCATACTTGGCAACTGAAGTAAATTAACCTTTACCGTACTGGGCTGGTAAGGGTCAATATCATAATACCAATTGTATTAACCCCACCAACCTCTGGATGTCACAGGGAGAAAAGGATAGACATGCATCGACACTGAAATAACTAGATGATCCAAAAGATTGATGTCCTCTGCCACATCATGTGTTGTCAAGATACAACAGCATCAAATAGACACAAGTCATAATAAGAGGTAAATGGCTGTTCAAAGGCAAGTAGTATGATCGAAATTGGTTAGGATCATCCTACAGCAAGCAGACCATGCTGGTTCTGCTACTGCATTCAGTTACACACATCTGCCTTGAAAGGTACCATGATACTAATTGCCCCCAAATAAATATGTATTGGGTCACCATGACCTTGAAATCATGTCAAGGTCATCCAAAATGAGCCATACATAAAACCTTTACGGAATGATTCATTGGTACAAAAATGAAAAGCCTAGCTTTAATAGAACTTGAAATATGGGGAAAAAAGTATGCTGCAAAATACACCTATAAATGTCCTGGAAAAGAGGTCAAGGTCAACAAGGCACAGACCACATGCTCTGCACACAATACATCAGCAGTGGAAATTTCATAATTCTACCTGAAACAATTGATGGGCTACAGGCTGTGACGGACCTGATGGACGGACAGACAGTCCCTGTCCCTACTATTTCTATGTCCCCCTATATCACTTTTGGTGGTGAGGGACAAGAATGCCTTCCTATTTCCAACATGTTGAATGCCTTCTTAAACAGATATACAAACTATGGCAGTTAACATAACCCTTATCTTGCCATACCAGGACAGGTTAAGCCATATTCTGGCAGGCAAGATGGGTTAATATTACCTTTATTCTGCTGGACCAGTACTGGAATTACCATCAGGCATAACATTTACCCTGCCAGACCTAAATCTGTAAACATTACTCTTACCCTGCCGGACCTCAAGGGTTAATCCTGCTAGGCCTTGAGGCTAAATATAACCCTTAGCCCGCTGGATCCTAGCGTATTAATGTAAACCCTTATCCCGATGAGTTGCAATTTTTCCCCATACATTTTGCTGAAGTTATTAGAATTATATACATGTATTTCAATTTCATAAAGAGCTTTTTTGCTTTTTTATTCAAGTAATGTAATGCCTTAAGTTGTTTGTGCATTTACCTTGTCATGCTCTTAGTGCCAGTAAGAAAGCTGGATCACAACAGCCCAGAAATACAACAAAGCAGCATTGTATGATCAATTCCTTGTTCTGCTGGTCCCCCACCTCCTTTCGAAAGGATAATGGGAGGACGATCCCAGTACTGGTACAGATAATAATTTTGTCCCAATACAAGATAATTTACAAATAACAGCTGATAATAAGCATGGAAACTAAAGGGGCTTCTGGTGTGCAAATGCCAAGTACGCCAATATGGAAAACCCCTTTACCCCTTCCTCTTTGTGAAACACTAAATAAAAGTATACAACAAGAGGACAGTGGCAGTCCTGTGCTCAGCTGACCTTACATGCACATACTGAAGTGGTCCTGTGAGCTATGATATCAAGGTCACTTCTGTTACAGACCATGATCACTGTTGCTACCATGTACATCCCCTTGCCTATCCTTAAAAAAAAAAAAAAAATACAGAAAAATCACATCACCACCTGTTGAACAAACTAAGGTCTAGGGGTCCCCAGAAGTGTCCCATGCAATTTTTAAGCAATTGGCTGGGCAGTTTCCAAGAACACAATTTTTTAACATTTTGTCAAAAAATCGACAACAAAATTAAATTCAAAATTCATTGTACCATGATTATTAGAACAAACCTGGGAGAGACCCACCCAAGGTGCACCCCCAACCAAGTTTCAAGTGAATCTTCATGATGGGTTTGGAGAAGAAGTAAAAAATGTGACATTAATCTAAGTTGAAGGACAAGCGAATTATGGCCTGGAGACAAATAGAGGATAGATAGAAAAAGCAATTACTATATGCCCCTCCTCCAGTAGCAGGAGGACATAAATAAAAAATCCCTGGACTGTGACCCTTTGTACAAACTTGGTAGAAACACACCCAAGGTACATCCCCACCAAGTTTGAAGTGAACCTGGCAGACGGTTTGGAGAAGAAGTCGAAAATGTGAATTTTGGACAGACAACGGATGGACGACGGACCATCCTAAAAGCTCAGCTGACTGACAAGTCAGCTGAGCTAAACCATGTGAATTTATTAAGTATTAAACTTGCTGACTGATTTTTATTTTACGGTATAGTTTGTCATGACAATAACGTTTTTTTTTTTATCCAGCTTACTGTCTCATATAATACAAACTGCATGGGTATTTGTTGCCTGCGAAGCAGACTCGAATGTTCTTGTTTCTTTACATTACATTAGTTGTGTAGCTCCAGGCTGCTTCCCAGGCAAGGGTATTTACTGACCATTAATTCACATACTTGTGAATAAGACTTGAAAGCTTGCCTAAATTTGATAATCCCTACTAAGACTTTCTGTTTCTAACATACTTGCGTAATTGACCCCTCCATCCCCCACCCACCCCCCAAATCAGACAAAGAGACCACATGTCAAAGGTAGTCTGTTTCAGCAGTTACATACATATACCAAACTATGCTCTCTCCAGAAAATGCTTTGAACAAAATTTCTAGACCAGGTTCATGATTAAGCGGGAAAGCTGACAGCTTATGGGTCAACAGATTTTCTTGGCAAGCCAGAATGAGGCCCTGAGCAACAACCTAGCAAGCTGTTGACTTGACACGATCTGGTCATATTCCACGAGAGAAAGGGATCACATATGAGTGTGCAAGTGGGGGCTCTGAGACTGGCACGTCGATCAGTATCTATAACCCAGGTTCCAGGATGGTCCACATGATGATCTCTCAAACACACCTATTGCATGCCTGCCAAGACAAAAACACTTCTTTTTACCAATTGGCCTCACTGACTTGCCTATATTTTGGAATGACATGACCTGGGATACAATTAATAGGGTTTCAAGCAGCACTGGTGTGAAATTTAAGATCAAAATGCACAAAACACTGCTTTTGATATCTTAAAAACAAAATTTGCAAAGTGATAACTTATTGTTGACTCCTTTCATATCAATATCAGATATCCCTATACATTTAGGTGGAATTTATAAGAGTCTGAGACTAAAATTTCTCAAATAGAGAACTATAATTCCAGTACACACATACCAATTAAATCTACAACTTGTGTGTGTATTTTTTTTTTTTTTTTTTTTTTTTTTGAATTTCTTGGCCAGTCACGCCCCAGCTGTTACAAGGGAACCAGACCACGCTGCGCTGACCACAAAAGAAACCAATTGACGGAGACCTTTAATAATTTAATGGTAAATGCTTAGGGGTGGGGCAGACATTCCCAAAACATGTAATGTGGCCCTACATGCAGTCAACTGTCTACAAACCCATAGATCATGCTGTGATGACCATTGGTTGTGACACAATGGCTTTTGACACCCTCTCCCTAATGATCCATTACTGGCAGCTCCAGTTCAATCAGTCACACCACAGTACAGCGGTCCCCCTCTTGTACGGCCCCCCTTGACGACAGGCCACTCTCTCTGCACAGGCCACCTCACCATGCATCAAGGATAGTGTTTTCATTGTATTCTCCCCATCAAGAGAGACCACCCCTTTCATAAGGCCACATTTCTGTTGCACTTCCGGTGACCTTACAAGAGGGGGACCACTGTAATGATGGTAAATAAGCAAAAGCTGACCTGATACAACAACAAAACCAAGTCAGTAAAACCTCTCTAACTGAACACCTCTGTATACTGAACACTTCTCTATACTGAATACCATTTCTCAGTCCCAAATATATACTTTCAATGTTATCAAACCTCCCTATACCGAACACTTTTTTCCGGTTCCAAGGGTATTCGGTACAGGGAGGTTTTACTATACTATAAAATTCTGGAAAAATGGCTGACCAAAAGTGTAGGCCCAAACCCTGGGGAAGGAAATGAATGCTCTTCATCGGTAAATGTACACATAGAGAAAACGGTATGTTCACAAGAGACATGGCTGAATGCTCTCCATAAATTTACATACATGTACTAGATACTAGATACCGTGTTCTCAGGTGATGTGAATGCAAGACAGAAATGCACACGTACTGAGAAATGGCACATCCATCAGTGACACAAATGCCCTCTTTAACCCTTTCTGCCTTGAACCAGTCCAAACCAGTTGGTGGTCAAATGTTGTCTGCCTCAATGTTTGTTATAAATTCAGCAGTAATGCAACACAATTTGAGTGCAACATGTAGAATATATACATTTATGGTAGAAATTGTGAACTTTCTGGAGAAATACCCTGGGCAATGATCAAGATCTCAAAACTGTTTTCGCAAACTTTAATGGACCTTAGTCTGAGGATATACTTGGATAATATCAAGAGAAATTCTGTCACAGCATTCTGCAGAAGCCAATATAGTGTAAATGCACAAAGATTCATTGAAACATGGGGGATCACAGCATTACCTGCAGGCCAAAATCAGAACTACGTGGCCCTGAGTGCAATATCAGAACCAGTTTGGAGGAGCAAAAATAGAATGTTCCTGTATCTTTCCAGGAAAGAGTATTTCAGTCAGGAGGGCCACAGTTGTCTATTTTCCATTGTGATTTGGAACTGGATAATTAAAAAACAAAAACAAAAACAAAAACAAAAAACAGTGCATATAGAAACACCATTTTTTTCACAATAAATCTAAGTGTTCAACTTCTATCTTTTTTCATAAACCTCAAAAGTTACCAGTTAATTGAAGATTCCTTAAACATACAATCCCATTGAATAACACAACTCTAGCTTGCAAGAATTTTGTGTATTAGGTTGTGTATTCTACTCAATACACATAAAATTGCTATTGTGACCTCTTCTATGAGCTAAGCAGTTTTTACACACATAAACTTCTGAATTGTTCAAAATAATAAATCAGACACTTGATCCAAAAAGAAATAAACATAATAATAATAATAATAATTACAGTCACATCTTGCTTGCAAATTTGGAAGAGTTCCACTCTGACAACATCCCTATCAAATATCAAAACAATCAGTCTGAAATGTTTTTCAGAAGAAGTGGAAAATTTAAAAGTTTACAGATAGATGGATCCCAACAGACTGTATAAGCTTTGCAGCCTCACAAGTCGGCAGAGGTAAAAACTGATGTATGAGAACCAAGATGGTCTCTCCTGACAGGATTATCTTCAATCCCTGAAATTATAAGGAAATCTTTGCATTTTGATTTGAAGAATAAGTTTCCTCCAATTTTTCTTCAAGTAAGTTGAAATTAATGCATGTACAGTTATCAACTTTTATCTGAATTTTCCACCTTTTTTTGTTCCTTTGGAAATGAACCTGTTTCTCATTTTGCATGACCAAATACATGAAGACTGAATATTGACCTTTACTAGTCAGATCTGAATACTAATCCAGCCTCAGTAGTGTGCTTTTTAAATTTAATTAATTGTTTTCATTTTAATATATTTAATTAATAAAAATAATTATAACAGATTGATTGATTAATTAATTTATTTTATTTATGAAATTAGTTCATTTATTTATCTATTATTTTACCTTCATTAAAATTTTTTATTTATTTTACTTTTTTTTTCGCTAAAGGACCAAATCACCAGGACACTAGATGTGGTCAGAGAAAACATATGCCATTCTCTTATTATTTTAATGGTCTCTTTCCTCAGCTTTGTTCAGGTTCATGAACCACTTGTTTCCCATATAATTATCAATCTAATCCCACTATCCCTCTCCCAAAGATGGGGTCCTTGTAACAGGCAATGCGGGGAGGGCGGCACGCCATACCCTTTCCATAACCATAACAATACCCCTCCATGCTGACAAATTCTAAAATAAATAGACACAGAATTGATATATTTGTTTCTGCAAACGTGATCAGAAAACACAAAAAGGGAGGTCAGTGTAAGGTCCAAATTATCTATATATTTGCATTATAAAACAGTTTCCTTTAAACTGGTTTGTGACCAGAAAATGTCCATTTTTCCATTTTGTATTTTTTGAGTAAATAGGTTGTACTAATGGCTAGTTACGTTTCTCATTTTATTAATTTTTTCTTCAACGGAAACTTCCAGGACTTCCCTCTTTTTGTTCTAGTCCACAGGTCTACAGATGGTCAGCTCTGACCTCAGTTTATAAAGCAAACAAAAACCACTATTTCGATTCAGTGTAATCGTTGTAAATTCAACCACACATGCCCCTCTTCAGCTGGAACTTGGACAGCAATAATAGGAGGAAATGACCAAACAGTGACCCTACTTAACGCCACACCTGCACTATAATACATCATCTGATGCATAAAATTAGAAAAGTTTACATAGCGGGGTTATCTGCCTGGTTGTGGTCAGGTGCAGCAAGTTCAAAAGCAGGTCAACAGGCTAGGCTTACATTCACATTATGTCATTCCATATCCACCTGTCTGTAGTTGAATTAAACTGTTGCATAAGGTTTAGGTGAAGTAATCACAGAATCAAACTTAAAACACCTGTTGTTTTGGAAAGTCCATGAATTCAAAAAGAGAGAGAGAAAAAAAAGTTTTTTGAGTGACCTGTGTGACCCGCTCCTGTCAACAACTCTGGTTGTACATTTAGGGTGGACTCATGAAGGCCTACTGTAAAACCTCAGTTACCTGTCTAGCAGCCCATCCAAAGGTTCGAGGCCAAAAAAATTCCTGTGATCCTGTTGTGCAGGACAAGTAAAATCCAGCAGGGACAAGTTATTTTCAGTCTCTAACTTTCCTATGGACAAATGCATAAATTCTATATCTGTAGTGCAACAAGCTGAAGTTATGAGTTCTGTGTACATACTAAGTTTATTTCTATCAAAAGCTGTTGTAAGTTGTTACAGCAAAACAATTTTATCGGGGGGAGGGGGGGCATGCAGAACTTCAAATTCTCTTGTCCTGACGTAAAGCAGGGCTGTAAACAATTTTCTCAACCTGTGGACCATGAAACTATGGTTTCTCAAAAAAGAAGGATTCTCTTAGGAATTATTTAAGAATTTAATGTCCTTTTGATTGTAGTTATGTTATGAAGCTAGTATCTATAATAGTTTTGAAGCTATTCAACATTTTAATTTTGTGTATTTGCCTAATTTGCATTAATTAAACTCCTACAACTTTGGTTCATGGTTCATTGGATGTGGCTTTGCCACAAACCTACAAATTGAAGTTGAAATGGCATGTCTTTGTTTAATAGTTTTGGAGATATTTAACTTTGGAACTTTTCAAAACCCCTTATTAGCATAATTTGACATTCTACTTAACTTATACTGTCCATTATATTGGCAGGTGTCACAAACCTGTATGTGCACACTGAAATTTTGAGTATCTGCAATATTTTGGATGACATGGAACTTTTAAAATTTTAATTGCCCCTAAATTTGCATACTTTTAAACATCACGACTATTCCAAATGAGATGCACAATTTCACTGGTTAGATCAGTCACCATAGCAAGTTTGGTGGTTTTCGGAAAAATAGTGCTTGAGAAAATCTCTAGACCAACTTGGTCGAGAAGGAAGGAAGGAAGGAAGGAAAGAAAGAAAGAGAAAGAAAGAGAAAGAAAGAAAGAAAGAAAGCAAGCAAGCAAGCAAGCAAGCACGCAAGCAAGAAAGAAAGAAAGAAAGAAAGAAAGAAAGAAAGACAGACAGAAAGAAAGAAAGAAAGAAAGAAAGAAAGCAAGCAAGCAAGCAAGCAAGCAAGCAAGCAAGCAAGCACGCAAGCAAGCAAGAAAGAAAGAAAGAAAGAAAGAAAGAAAGAAAGACAGAAAGAAAGAAAGAAAGAAAGAAAGAAAGAAAGAAAGAAAGAAAGAAAGAAAGAAAATTCCTGTGTTTACTAATTCAGTAAAACCTCTCTAAAGTGGGCACCCTTAGGACCACAGAAAAGTGCCCACTCCTGAGAGGGTCAGCCTTTCTCGGCAGCATGGATGAGTATGTGTGCATGTATGTATATGTACATTATTCATACATGCACACACACACACACACACACACATATTTATATACATATACATGTATATATGTGTGTGTGTGTGTGTGTGTGTACAGTGTATACATATTATAATTCAAGGGGATGTATATACATGCAATACAAAACTGTCTTTCTTCCTTTATTACATAAACAAATTTCAACAGAAGCTGCCATGAAACTACATAAACATGTACCTGTGAACCAAGACAAAACTAGACTGTCTCAGTATTGGCTTTGAAGAACAGGCTTCATCTCACTGGTAACAAGAAAACAAAGACTTGAAAGTGTCCACTGAGATGACACAAATTCTACCCTCCTTGGTCTGGCCAGACTCAGCTCTGTATGTAGGTTTTAACAGAGGGTACATTCAGGCTTGTTATGCCTAGAAGTTGGGAGCCTGAGTTCCCTTGGGACTGATAACCTCAGCAGACTGACTTTGCCTCAGGCAAAAACAGGCCACAGCTAGGACACCAGTTTCAGTCACGGTGCATTCACAGGTCTGTTCTGCACTAGTGGAAACTACAGCCTGCCTGGTAAATATGGCAGCATGGAGTCAATCTGTTCCTGCATGACCAGAAACAGATACTCTGTATTTTATTGAGAGCCTCATTACACATGCAGTTGTTGGAGGTCCCCCCCCTCCCCAATTTGTTACAAGACCCAAACCTTCCAAAGCATACAACTTGCATGCATGGATAGAAAGCTGCCTGTGAGACAGGTTCAAGCTAATTAATAATGAATGCAAAATGGTTGCCTGGCACCATGGAGGTCAAGCAATAGGTCATACAGCAAGCAGTTCAAGGCCTGTATGTGGACTGGGGAGAAATTTGGTGAATTTAGCATATATTAAAATTCCCAAAGTTTTGTTTGTAGGCAATTGGATTTGCCAGTAGTCACAAACCTATATGTGTAAGTTAGAACTTTGTGTCTATCTCCAATAGTTTAGAATATATAGAGCTTTTAAAATTTTAATTGCCCCTCATTTACATAATTTTAATGACCATGACTATTCCAAGTCAGGTGCCTAATTTCACTGGTAGGTCATTCACCATGGCAAGTTTGGTGGTTTTTTGGAATAGTAGGGTCCGAGAAAAACTCCAGACCAATCTGGTCGTAAAGAAAGAAAGAAAGAATTCTTGGAAAAACAAAATGTCTGGGTTGGTACCCAGACATAATAAGTTAAAAAAAATAGAGTTTACATTTCATGTTTGAATAACTGAAGTGAAAAGCTGCCATCAGTTCCAGCACTGACCCTACCCTTTTTGTCAATGCGAGCACAACTAGGTCTCCAGTCAGCGTAATCAGACCAATGATCTACCACAATTTAATCATTTCATCTTTGCATAAAGGTCACCAGGATGGGCAGCGTTTATTACCCTGAAAAATTGAGGGAAAGTTTACCCTGCCTTTATATTTTGACCCCTGCCCTCTTCCCTGTTCTGTGCCTTATTTCCCCCCTGATTTAATTCTCTCTCAAGTTACATTTTTATAACGTTCTCTGTGTCACATCTACTGTTTTTTCATAAATTAAAAAATACACACAAATTAAGCAGTTGATTCCCTGTAATTCAGATAACCTTTCAAATATTACTTTTTGCCATAACAGATAAATGCTCGAGTAATTTTTGAAGCCTTTTCTTTAATCTGGAGGGATATATAATGACTGAAATAACACAAGCCTAGCTGTACCCAAATATCACGGTTGCAAAGAAGACCCTCTTGACATGGGTCATTATTTTAATGACTGGACCCATACCAATGACTAATTTTGAAGATGCAGCTTTGAGGACATTTAATATTTCTCAGAAAGGACCTGTGATGGGGATATACGATGCCATTGCTGACCTGTCAGGTCACAACAATGCCCGCACTGGATGTACTCTTTGTGAGTGCACCTAGGGATTTATTGGCTTACAATTTCATGGATAAACTGTTCATACACTTGATAGGAATATACAGGGACAAGCAAGTTGACTTATCTAGACAGAGCTAATGATACCTTACAAGGAAGGCAATTCTGTAAGTCACGCAGGCCCCATTGTTGAAATTGCCGCCATCATGGACAAGCCAGGCTGTGATTGGCTGGCATTAGCCCAGCTTGCTGCCGAGTCACACCAGAGGCTCACTAGTACTGCTGGCCTGTGCATCTCATTCAAGATGTCACCCACCGAACTGTCAGGTGCACTTTTATACATATAAGGTACCCTGCCCTCTTGAAAAGCTGCAATGAGATACCACTGACGGGGGGGGGGGGGGGGGGGAAACAATCATCCACCCAATTAGCCTCTCTCTGTGTTGCTGTTTTCTAGCTGTAGGCATTTTGTACTGCCAAGTACACAATGTGCAAGCGATAACTTTTAGAGGCAAGAGGTTGTCGGGTATAGAGCAGTTAAATCTGCACTCACTGAAAATTGATGGGAGCACGCCACTTAGTTCACATCAAGGAGGTGTGGAGAGAGCTCTCTGCCCTCCTTGGTTCACATGAAACATTTGTGGAACACTGGGGTATGGTGCTTCTCATCCTATAAGTAACAGTTGAACAGACATAATAACTTGTCTTGAACCTGCACCATATAGGGGCCTACAACAACCCTGCAACTCCACGGCTTGTGTTTGTACTGTGCTAATTAGGCATTAATTAATCTATTAAACGGATGATGAAAATTAAATTGAGCTGCGTGAAATAGGAGTGTGAGTATATAATAGGGATTGGAACACTTTCATATTGCATTTTGTATGTTATGAAGCAATGAGGTACAAAATGTTACATTAAAAAAGGAATACTGAGAACACTTTGACCTTCTGAAGTCACAATAATGGTGGTATTCAGCCATAACCACACTGCAAACACAGAAAAGTGCAGTTGAATGTCACACTCGATGCGAGCTTCAAACCTGCGTGACCTGCAAATAATGCTAGATTCACAATCATAAAGTTTGCAAGCCTTTTTTTTCTCTTTCTTTCTGTTTTAGTGTGTTAAATGCACCTGGATCCATTTAATTTTAAACGTGGTGTCATCCATGCGTGCAATTACTCGGGCTGACCCTTTCACTGCCAGGTGTGTGTATGCAAAGCTCTGCACCTCAGAGTCCAAACGCTTTGATCCTCCATGGCCGCTGATCACATTTCAGGATGAAAACTGCCTGATTTGAAAGTCGTCGATATATTCTCCAGACACACACTGAGCCTGACCAAGGGAAGCCCAGTATGTTTCCTCATTCCCAGAAATGTTACAAACAGCCTCAGTCTCCCATCAGTACACTCATGATTGTCACCAATGGCTTGCAGGTCCTATATCAATAACATGATTGACGCCCGGCCAGTTCACATAGTTGTTAACTGCACCCTCGTCTGGTCACATTACGACTGAATCAACAGGTTCTCTTGGCATAGCTTGGGCGAATGCTACCCAGCCACCACTCATCTATATTTCTCATCAACAACATTTTACATCCAGGTGGCTTTTTTTGGCCGATTTGAGCAGGAAATGGTTAAAGAACCAATTAGCGGCACCTGGGCACCACATGTACATTCTCACGGCACACATTTAATGTATTTTTTTCCTCAATATTTGTCAGATATCCTGAAGATCAAAACTGCACATTCGTGTTCCTCGGAAGCAGCGCTTTCATTCAATACTGATTCAGTATACTCCCTGTCTTAATTGCCAGACCACTCCTACGAAAGATCACTCGCCTTGAAAGGCCACTCTTTCAAGATATTGTAAATTGCTTGAATTTTGCTGTATTCTTACTTTAGCTAATTTCACTGATGGCACAAAACTGTGAAATAAAAACACGGTGAAATAGGTTTCACATTGTGTGAATAGTAATTAGAATGTCCAAAATAGCACAATTAAAAATAAAAAATTAAAAAGAAGGGTTAACAGTACAAAAAACAGTAAAATTTTAAACACATGAAAATAAAGCAATTTACAGGGCATAACATTCCGTATTTTCCATGGTATTTATACCTCCCATTTTTAGACACAATCTGTCTTGCAAGAGCATCATTTATTCATCCCTGTGGGTTACCTTTCAAGGCCGAGTTCAATGTAAGCCCATTATAAAGCTAAAGTTTCATTATGTATGAATATTGGTCTGTGTATAGGTAAGTAAAAAATTGATACTGAAACAAAATATTTACTGTACATCCATATCCTGACAAACATCTGCAAGACTACACATACGTAGTGGGACATGTTCCCTTCGAGAATGCCACTGTTCCCGAGTCCCCTGGTTGCTAATAATCGTGATAATTGCAGGTGGAGACACCTGTGAGGCAAACAAAATGGATTTTCCTCATTGGTCCGTGGCTGGTAACAGGAACTGGTGTAACACGAAAATATAGCCTCTGAACCAGCAGTGCCACCTACGAGAACCTCCCTACATAACTCATCTGATGTCAGTGGTTCAGCAATGTCTTGTTGCAGTTGCTGTAAATGCAGCCAGAGCAGAGCCTGCCTGAAGATGTAGCATGTGAACCAAGGATTTCACCAACTTTATTCAGTCCACAAAATGGTGGCAGAGCCCCTTGGTCATGCAGTGGTTTTTGCAGTGCCTGACAAGTGATGCTTCAGCTGCCTCTGTGGCACATAGAATGGGTTTACTCATTCCTGTCTATACCCTTTCTTGGTCAGATAAGCACCGAGTCAATGACAAGAAAAGCGATCAACCTGGAGCATGCAGTCATGGTAGGTTTTATCCATATTTTTCATCAAAAACATTTTTATTTCCATGGAATTGAAGTAAAAACTTTTGAGCAGATGCAGGGATAAATCTACCATATTGGCAGGGGGCTATTACAGGCCCCATTCTCCAAAGGTTGGGGCCTTTTTATTTTCCCAAACAAAAAGACAGGGGCCTTTTCATTTTGATTGGGGCCTTTCTCTTTTCCCAAACTGACAGTGCCACCTATTTTAATCCCAATCAACCTATGTGACATAGGATAGCCTTAGAGTTTATGAAATATGTGCCCTCAAATAGCCCAAAATGAAGTATTTTGCACCTAAAAATTGATAATTTTCCAAAAGGGCAAGTCACTGGACCCCACTAGTTTGGATTCATGCCTTTGGCCCTTGCCATTAAAATTTCCCAAACAAGCATGATTTTCCCAAATCTTTTTGAAAAAGGCCCCACTAAGAAATGCGGAGATTAATCCCTGAGATGATAATTAACATCCTGGCCCTTTGCAGTGATTCGAGCATGTTTTTGTTTTACCTCATTCCATACCAGTCCCTGATTTTTCCGTATATTTACCTAGATTTAAGACAACAATTGCATATTTAAATTCTTTATGAAAAGAGCTTTCGTTCAAGTACCAAAATGCCTATAGTCATAAGTCAGTGGTTCTGGCACTGCCTGGCAAGTCATGCTGCAGCTGCCGCATGACTTGCCAGGCAGTGCCAGAACCACTGACCAAGGCCTGTCACCATAGTGTGGAATGAGTTAAACCAGCCCAAATCTGTCTGAAGGCAAGAGTGTCATTCAACGATTTTCAATTTTAGTGTTAATGAGACGCAATGTAACTAAGAACTGTTGACAGGCCCTGTCCAAATAGCATGCCCCATGTGTACTTTCGCTTTCCTTGGGATGTGCTCCAAGGAGAGCTGCCTTAATTCACCTGGGGAAAGGGTTAAATAATTCAAACAGCACTTCTCCCCTTGTTCTAAGAGCTAAACACTCCCATGAACAGGCATGTGAGTGGCCAGTCAGAATAAATACCTGAAAATCCCCCAAATCTTTCCTGAATACCTCCACATCAATGAAAAATAGACAGCTGAAGTAACATGAAATCTGAAGGAAATATATGATCAATTCAGCTGATATATAGTGTCAAAAAAGCTGAAATCGGCTAAATATCTGAAATATCACATGCCTGCATGAAAACACATGACATGGACCAAGAGTAACATAAGCCTTGTTGATGTCAGCTTACTTTACGTACTCAGACTTTTTATGTTAAAGCTCAATAATTACAGACTACTGGCTGGTCCCCACTGAATGGTTTGACTGTGACTGTGTGGAAATGACTCCAGGATTCCCCCCACAGCTTCAATCATCAATCAAAATGGCTGTTATGAGGCTTAAAGGTACTGTAATTAAGTGAGTCATAGTACTGTCTACAGGTACTACGGAGGGGGAAAACATTAAAATGAACCACAAAAGATGAAAAGCTTTCTCTTTCCCAATCTTCCACAGTCTGTCTTGTCTTTTTCCAAAGTAGTTGTCACACACATACACACAAAAACAACAAAAAAAAAAAAAAAAAAAGAAAACAAAAAATACCCAAAACAAAAACTTACAACTGCATGTAACTAGGTTTCATCTTGAACCTGGTCAACATCATCGACAACTATGAAATACAAATAACCATTCTTACAGCAAAGAACAAAAAACAAACAAAAAAAAACTACTTTTCCTTCGAGCTATTTTTTTTTCTGGTAACAATTAACATGAAAATACAGTTCAAGGTAACAGTTTATGGAGAAAGTAGGTGCATGACCCAGACACTTCCATGGAAATTCCCGTGGTTACGTGTTTTATGGCGTGTTATCACGCACTGTGCTGTTGTGGCCTTCCCCACCATTACATGCTTGTTCACCAGATATAATTTTAGATCGATCTCAGTGATGTCAGATGATTCCCCATATAGATCAAGTCTGACAGGTTTCATGCAAAAAAATACAGGTTAAATGCTACACAAGTTCAGCTCAATCAGTTCCGCTAGCACCAGACCAAAATACTCTGACAGGCAATTTCCTCATCTGCATGTGCACGGCACCGGAACATGGTACACAACGTTTGTGTTATCAAACTTTCTCCATCCTGGCCATGTGATTGGCTGATGGCATAGTCTTAATGGCAGTCTGCCACTAGAGGGCAGCATGTGACAAGACACCTGCTTTGCACAGCTGTGGAATCTTTGGACTCTTCTGGGTTCTTCGAGACTAACTGTCCTGTCAGACAACTCTGTGAGATCTTAGACCTTCACATAGCTATATACACATGGAAGGAGAGAACATTTAATGCACCTCATAGTCACGAGAACATGTTTTTTCTTCTGTTCTCAAGGATCTTACATGGTGACCCAAAAGTCAATGCATGAGGCTGCTCTCATACGGTTTCCAATGGTGAAGTGCACACAAAACCTGACCCTGTCACAAATATAAACCAATTATGTTGGAAAAAGAATATCTCAGCCCAATTTTGCTCCAATGAAGCCAAAGATGTATTTTTCCTTTTTCAGATTTCCAGTACATGTACTTAAAAAACCCAGCATGATTCATCCATTGTGTACATGTGTTTAGCTTTAACCACGAATTCATGGTGGTTTTTACTGATTAACCTGAACACCAAACTTATATGCAAAATAGAAGTTTGTACTTTAACCTCACTCTCCTTGAACAAGCAGGATACCAAAGATCATTACAGTTTTCTCTGACAATTACAAAATCACTGTTAACAAAAAACATTAACGAATGTAAGACCTCTTTAAAGAGTATGCCAGGTCAACAGTTTTCCTTCGGGGGTATAATAGGTATGCCATACCTAGCACCAGATACCTGCCAAAGGCAGCTGTTGACTCAGTTTTAACCCTTTCCCCCTTAAACTGGCCAAAACCAGCCAGTGGTCAAATGTCGTCTGCTTTGGTGCTTTCAACGAATTTCAACAGTAAAGAAAAACAATTTGACTGAGAATTGTCCACAGATGAGACCTATCAAGATCAAATCAGCCAAGGAAAGCTGTTCACTCAGTTTTAAATTAATGGGAAACGGGTTAAATAAACTGGGGGAAGTGTTATAAGAAAAGCGACAGATGTCGCATACCACTCTGCAGCCTCCCTGAGTTCTGCCATTGGTTTGGTTTAAACATATTTTATTACACGATCAGTTCTGCCATTCAAAAGCAGTGACAAACTAGCATTGACTGATTTTGCAATTTAAAATTAAACATCTCCCCATTGGAAACTTTTGTGACTGTATATGATATGTGTACTGGTTACCCAGTTTCCATGTGGTAAATGAAAAGATTAAAATGAACAGACAAAATGTGTGAATGTTCCAAAATATGACTTGAAGAATGTTTGATAGCATCTACACAGCACAGGTAACGGTGGGTGTCAGGCGAAGGTGTCACAAATGCTATACTCAGGTGGGATAGGTCTACATTTATGATCATGTAATTGTTTTACCGTTCATACTTCCAATACTGGTTTTCAAAGACAAAGTTACTATTGCCCTCTTATGCTCCTTTAATTGCCCTAGAAAAGCTTTGATAATTTTTTCCTTAGCAAACAGTTGGGGTACACCATCTGATGTAGTTCACCGTAAGTGAACTTGACAATGTTCATCTTATATTTTTCGCGATATCCCAGTTTATTATTGATCATTTTGATACCACTTTGCAGGAATAAGATTGTGTGCTCCAGCACACAATCTTATTCTTGGTCATTTCATTCAATTTTATCATGATTATTCAAAATAAATCTGTGAGCACAAAATAATTTACACTGCCAAATGACCTTAAATAAACAGTTAATCTACATACAATAAAACAGTCTTGTAACTTCAATTTCAAGCTTTACCACAAAAAGACTGTAATGTAATGTACATATAGTACCACATTTTTCCACTGGTGGCAGCACTTACCTGTCCCAAAATGTCAACACTGACAGGTTGTTATCATTATTATTAAAAGATCTATGAACTGATCTTCTATAACTGTCGACAACAATCAATTGTAAAGGTGTAAAAAGCATTTAAGAAAATTTATTGTTGCAAGTTTACGTGCTTATCAAACTTTTACCTACTTCACTGTGCAGGTTCAAGTATTTTAAAACTGATAAGTGAGTGTGAGAGTACGTCATTTAATTGAGCATGTGTCACAGCACTGCTCAGCACATGTTCACAGTCGAAAAATGGGGCAGATTTAAACAGGTCACAGTGCAGAGCACATAAATACAAAAGACAGCAACCACCACAGTGAGGCTAAAGATTTATTGTCACACTCGCCCATGCACATGGCATACTCTGCCCCCATACTTGGACAAATACAATGCACCTTCATACATCACTGCTGAAAGTTGGCGCTGAAAGCCAGTCAAACAAGCTGCCACTCTTCCTCATTCATTTGATATGCATATACGTATCTCCTAAATACAGGCACTCTTACTTGTCTAAGAGTCAGGTGAATGCAGAAGTTACATAGAGAAAATACCACTTACCATTATCAGTTTTTCTCCCATACCCAAAATCCCAGACAGGTACAGGTGTTTAGGCCCTCTGCAAGTCATCCACAGCCGTGACTCTCAGGGGTGGCTGGGACAGCATTAGCCTGGCACTGTGATGTAGTTCATGTCCAATACAGTTGGGAGTCCATAACACAAGGGTCCATAGCCTGGGCAGCGAAATACAGTTGGGAGTCCAGGACACAGACTTCACAAGTTAGGCAGCATACATTTGAGGGTCCACGCCACAAAGGTTCACAAGCCAGGCAATTAACTCAAGGATCCATGGCCCGGGCAGCGCACTATGGTTACGAGTCCATAACACAAGATCCATAGCCTAGACAGCACACTATGGTTGGGAGTCCATAACACAAGATCCATAGCCTAGACAGCACACTATGGTTGGGAGTCTATAACACAAGATCCATAGCCTAGACAGCACACCATGGTTAGGAGTCCATAACACAAGATCCATAGCATAGACAGCACACCATGGTTAGGAGTCCATAACACAAGATCCATAGCATAGACAGCACACCATGGTTAGGAGTCCATAACACAAGATCCATAGCCTAGACAGCACACTATGGTTGGGAGTCTATAACACAAGATCCATAGCCTAGACAGCACACCATGGTTAAGAGTCCATAACACAAGATCCATAGCCTGGGTAGCACACCATGGTTGGGAGTCCATAACACAAGATCCATGGCCTGGGTAGCACACTATGGTTGGGAGTCCATAACACAAGATCCATGGCCTGGGTAGCACACTATGGTTGGGAGTCCATAACACAAGATTTCACATCTTAGGCAGCATATTACAGTTGAGAGTCTTTGACATAAGGCTTCACAGCCTACATGTAGGCAACACACAATTCTGTTGGGAGTTCATAACAAGGGTCCACAGCCTAGGCAGCATAATACAAGTAGAGTCCATTGTGCTGGGTCCCTGGCCTAGGCAGTGTGATGCCCTGAGAGTCCATCACAAGTGTGACACAGTGAGAGTTCAAGACCCATGGGTCATTGCTTAAGTTGTCTGACACAGGCAAAATGTTCAAATCCATTATACACAAACTTCAGTCTGGGCTGTGCACAGGATGAGAATACTTCATCCACTGTCATCAGCCTTGGCACAGTGCAGTGACAGTCCACTTCGTGTCTTCGACTTAGTTTTTCAGTCTGGGTAATATTACATACCACAAGTCCATCCCCCAGGGTCCGCAAGATCCATAGGCTGGATGGTTCCATGCCTTTTTTTACATATATCCTTTGCCTTTGGCAGCTAGATACAAGGAGTCCATTACAGTGGTTGTATCCCTGTGATACAGTCTAACTGGAGTCCATCATACAAGTTCCATAAAACAGTCACTTTAATACCACAGGTCCACTTTAAAAAGTCCCTCACCCAAGTAGGCCTTATTGTTGATATGACGACGACAGAAGTCCTCAATTCCAGCAGTGAGAATCTGGTAGCCCACTGCGGAGTCCACAACCAAGGTACTGGACGTGGCAGGAGTTGGTCCATGGTACTGTCATGTCAGCCTGCTCAGCACGGTATGGTCCATCTATTGGTACTTGATCACCACAAACTACAGTTCATATAAGAAAAGTCTGCAAGACTCTCCCGACTGAATGCACAATCATTGCGGTTCTCAGGTGCTCGTCTTGGTGTGCCTGAAAGCCGGTCCTAGTCAGCAGGGATACCAGGCTGCCGGTTTTGATCACAACCAGTAATGTTTCATACCCACATTAAAATTGTCAATTAAATTGGCAGAGGTCTCCATCACAACCAGCTTCAAACCTGCCTGTTTAGAGGATGCCAATATTAACTTCGGAGACATCCAATGTTGCAGCTTTCAGTCCGTAACCATATTTGAAAGGGCCACCAGAGACTTTGTAAACTTGGTGAAGACACATAAATTTGTCACTGGCCTGGTGCCCAATGTTGGCATCATGCAAGTCCTGTGGTAACAGAAACTTGGTGTACACACAGCTTACTTATCTTAGTGGTGCAAACTGCACCTCACTTTGGTTTCTGGTGCTGAAAATGTTTCAAGTTACAAGCTCTGCGATAGATAAAACAATTAACAAAGTCTCACGTTGCCATTATCACGAGACAAGATCCACCTGGTCAATAATTTTGTCGAAATTACAAATGTACAAAAAATTGAGCAAAACCTACATCTGTATTTGACACAAAATGTGATAACTGCTATGGTGAATTTCTTCAAATTTTCTTGCCTCTGTAATTTTGATGCAGGTCTCAAAATTTGAGCCACTATGATCCCCATAAAATTGGCTAATAATATGTGCACTAGTGTCAGGGACTGATGCAGGATATACAGAGAAGCCAGTATGGGTAGCCCATTGAGGATAACGTTAGGATCACGAGTTACTGGATCTTCATGTTAGCCGAGCAAAATCATGAAAATCCAATGAGTGATGATAGATTCCAATGTTATCCCCAATAGGTCACCCATACTGGATTTTCTTTCTCTCATGTCTAAAAAAGGGCAAATACGCACCAAATCTAAGCTATATCTGAGAAATAAGTTTGGAAATGACGGCATTTTGAAAGTGGGAGGAGTTGGTGTTTTATCAAATGCACCATGGCCTCTCGTATCAAATGAAAGATTACAATTAAAACCTTATCCTTTATACCCATGTAGGATAAGATTCAGACATAGGAGAAAGATAAAATCCTCAACTATGTTTGGAAATACATGCACATGGTTTCTGTTGCAGACTTTCAATTTCAGGAGAATTTAGTCCATGAAATGTTTATATATTAAAGGTGAAGTAAAATTTACAGTATAGTTGTCTTCATGCATTGAGCAACAGGTAGACAACTGCCCCAAATAACCGGTACATCTCAAACCCTCTATCAATGGACATTGTGCCAACTTCAGTCTGGGCCTTCTAAAAGGAAAATACACGTAAAAATGAATATATATATATATATATATATATATATATATATATATATATATACATATATATATACATATATATATACATATACATACATATACATATATATATATATATATATATATATATATATATATATATATATATATATATATATATATATATATATATATATATATATATATATATATATATATATATATATAAAATAGAATATAATATTTTATGTTCGGAATGAGCGGGACTCACACCTGCAACCTTTGGCACCAGTCACCTAGCCGAAATGGGAAATGCACGTATCCACTCGACCAAATCCCCATTCTCAAAAAAGAATGGTTCAATGGAGGTAAGTATGTGCGAGTGCCATGTCAACACGGTTGTGCAGTATAAGTACTGAGCCGGCATTTATTTCCAGAATCGAAGACTTGAATCCACCAGCATAAAGGAAATGCCGAAAATATATATTTTATGTTCGGAACATAAAATATATATTTTCTATGAATAAAATGAACAAATAAGCATTGAATTTGTATTAAAACATTAAGTCATTTACAAGTTTCTTAGCCAAACTGAAGAAACTTAGGCATCTGTATGATAACCAGGGCGGCCCTTGTGTGTTCCAATAATATACTTCCAGAATGTTGTATCTGCATGAAAGTCACTTCCAGTGGCCATGTTCTAGACTTCAATATAATTGTGAACTGTAAGTTACACCAGTCTCTGAAGAGTCCTATGCTTGGCGAGATCTCCCCGACATTTGTGCAATGAGCACCCCTCCTTACAGTTTGTTTTGCCGATACCAGATTTAAAATTACTCGCCCCAAAACAAAGTTATGTTTTAACAAAAGCACCATCTGACCCGTAAGTTTGTATCCTTGCACGGGATCAAGAGCAGCTGGGGGTGGACATCACTGCGTTTTCTTACTGCGCTTATTACTGAATCAAATCCTAAATATTGAATGAAGTCTTTCCTAGTTACCATCTACCAGCGAAAAATTTGGGGAACTACAATTGTAAAGCCATTACGAGGGAACCCCACAGGTAATCCGTTCAACAGTATACTACCATTTAGTAGACAAAATTTACTGTGGTGATGAAAATGTGAAATACAGTGAACAACTAGAACAAATGATGTGTGTGTGTGTGGACAGATATGCATTCCATTAATATTGACGAAATTGCAGTGACCCAGTTATCATTCATCTTTGCAGCATGATTTCTGATGGGCCTTTGGGCTAAATTTGATCAAACGGGCAACTGAATGCAAGGATGGACATTGTGGTCAACAGACAAATCGAAATAGGACTGTATTTGCCTGATGAAACAAAATTAGTCATGTGGCCATTGCCTATAATATCCTGCACTGCAGACCGTCACCCAGAGAGCTTCATTTCATGTGACCAAGCAGACATACAAACACACCTGTCTTGAACATTCAAAAAATGTTTGGGAATGTTTGGGGTTGAGGAAAGTTTTACATGCTATTTTATTATGAATTCCACAGTATCTTGTACATGTAGATTCAAAACATGTGACGAGAGTGGGTGTGAGGTGGGCAAGGACGAGGCTACAGCCACACAACAGACCCAGATGACCCTCTCGTTCCTGTCCACCTTGCCCACCCAGACCTCTTCTTACTCAAAATGCCCGAAAGCCAGCTGATCTACAAATTTTGTCTGCTTGCACACTTTTCTCAAATGCAATGTATTCTACGAAAAACTTGCGTGAAGTTTGCAAGAAATATTCCACAGAATCAGCTGCCTGCATTCAAAAGCTTTCCTTGGCATGGTCTGGGCACACAAACTGCACCCACTGCTTGCCGAAGAAAGCTGTTGAATCACTCTCAATTTGACCACAAAAGGGTTAATAAAAAGTATAAACACTTGAATGCACGATTCCTCTTTATTCCCAAGTATCTGGTATAAACGCAAGTCTTGCTGTAGGCGTATGCACATACGTGCGCAGGAACACATTCACTGCATGGACACCTTCCCTTAAACATGTTCTGTAAAACGTAGTCCACTTCATTATCTCTTATTAAACAAAGGACAATCTGGGGACCACTCCAAAAATTTTTCATTGGCGGTGTCTTCAATAAGGACGGACAGCAAAAACAACTCCACGACCACAACAACTCGGGGCCTACATATCAATATTGTTTACTTCGTATTGACCTCATACATTCATCCAGATACTCAACAGATACTGTGTATTTTATAACTGCCAGACATGTGGATATAATCAGATAATCATGTCAACAATTCAGAGCCTGGCTTTGATATTGTTTATCAGCGCACAATGTTATTCAACAAAGCTTTATGGTGTGACAGGACACCACTGTGCAAGCATTAGTGATCATGGCCTGTGTCAGTTTATGCTCATCCTTAAAGCGTTTCACCGTATACACATTTTAACCCTTAAAGTGATAATCACTGCTATAGTTGCTTTCTCATTACCGTTAAACATCTGATGGTTAAAAGATTAAAATTCCTCACTAAAAAACCTTGCATTCAAATACCAAAAAGCCTTGTCTGAAGCAAAAAGTATTCTTAGTCAACAACTTTCCTCGGGACACTTTGCGCGCATTGTGAGCAAAGTGTCCCAAGGAAAGCTGTTGACTCAATCTTAAATCAGCACTTTAAGGGTTAAGATCTTGTTTTTAACCCTTTCCCACTCAAGTGAACCCACATTGGCTGGGTGGAAAGTGTTGTCTGCTTCAACATTTGAATAATTTGTAAATGGACAATATTTTGAATAATTTTTTATAAGGGCTATCAGGATAATGGATTTCTTGGCTAGAATGCTTTGTCCCCTAGTGATGCTGATCACAAGAAGCTGTTTCCTCAAGCCCCTGCCTAATGGTTAACTTTTTCCACTGGATTGAGACCAACTTAAATAAAGAGTCAACCATTTTGTTTTACATGCATGGGTTGGGCACTTTTGCATGCAATCCAAGATAAGGAAAACTGCTGACCGCAAGCAGGTCATCTTGACAAGCCCTGTCTATAATTATCACTTTGTTTCTCACAATTGCTGAAATTTAGTAAAAAATTCTGAAGCACATTACATCTAACCACCAGATGCTTTTGCACAGTTTAAGGGGGAAAGGGTTAAATGACAACTGAATTTCATGCATTTTTTTTATACTTTAGGCATTCAAAGCTTCAAAGCTGTGTAAAAATCTACTTTATACAAATACATGTACATAGATAAATATGTACCATACATTTCATACAACCTTATAAACTAAACAAACATACACGGACCAAGTCCTTTGCGAAGAAGACTACAATAATTCCTTGGCAGATGTGTTCATTGATATTAAAATATTTTAGAATGAGATGCACACAATTTAATCATTGAAAATGGCTTCTGCATTTAAATTGTATACATTTGAATTTGGGTTTCAAAGCATAACTTGCAGATAGCGGAGATATATATTGATGCACTCAACATGAACTACAAGAAATAATGTCAATCCGCATTTACCAGCAATAAGGGTGATAAAGCATAAATTCCAGATTATGAACAGAAATGTTAACCATTTCCTGCTTAAATTGCCCCCACAGGGCCCAGACATAAATGGCCATCAGCTTTAATGGTTTTTTCATCAATTTTACTTTGGCAGCAAAGAGTTAGGTAAACCCATCATGACCTATTTTCCACATGAACACAGGTTACCTTTTCAATGTGCACGAGCACTTTTCCGGTAATTTATAACGTTCAAAATTTTTCCAACAAAAATAATAACTTTAATAAAAAAAGTCTTAATATCTGTCTTGACATCAAAGCGCATTTGACATTTGTACAAGAGTACAGTCCATGCAAAGCTAAGTTCAATATGATATGCATTTTTCCAGATTTAGAAAATGTTGAGTGGTTCCTAGTCCAAAATTATATCTTTTAACTTCACTTTTTGTAAAAGGCTGAACACATGAAGAGTACATATCACCTGTTACAATATCGATTCCTCTGGATGACATAGACATTTAGAATGACCTAGGTCAGTCTGAGATCTTTAAACATGAAAACATTTTTTGTAAAAATGTTTGCAAAACATGAAAGACATCAAAGTGATCCTGGAAGCGACGGAAGACACACGGATCAACTCGATCAGCAATATAAAAATTAAGGACACCTCTAAAGGTAATGGGAAGTGGGCAGAAAAAAGCGGGCCACATTTTACTTCCTGGGTGGGCACTTTAGCTGTGATGTCATTCTACAATGGACATGTGATGATCAGCTTTTCTCTCATCTCTACAAGCCAGGCCTGTCTGCCAGGGTACCAATGATTCAGGTGTTACCCACTTCTTGAGCTGACATCGAGATTATGTATCCTGACCTCCCCCATCCATATAATTAACATACACTTGGCCACCTGGTGGTAGCAGCATTTCTTATTCCCTTCAACCAATTCAGTCTTTGTACTGTGCCTTGTTGGCCATAGTTCTTGCATTGCCCGCCAGGCGGATGATACCGCTCCTGCCAGCAGTCACATAGGGGCAGAAGGAGGTTGGCTTAAAAGGTAACGTAAACGCTACTAATTTTGGAATAAGGCTCATTGGTGCATGAATGAAACTTCCTTTCATGAGGAATTTGAATACACTTGAACAGTTTCCATTTAACTTTAGTCAAATTTCAACGAACATCCGTCACTGCTCTGAAGAAAGTTACACACCATCCTTCTAAACATATCCTGCTGAAATGCTCCAGTCAATAGTCTGCTTGTGAAACACACGCTCATCTCAGTCAGACATATTGTGGTAACGGTCCCTGACTTTGGCAGCACATCTCTCAGGTTTCACTGACAGTGGACGTTTTATCGTGATGAAACTTGACCCAAAATTCTTCAGATTTTCTTTTTCTTTCTTAATTGCACATCACATGAAACACATTAGGGCTTCCCAATTTGTCTGTGCTAGACCTGAAGCCAAGCTCTTTGAAACTTTTACTTGCCTTGGTTAGAATTTCACTTTTCCCAGACTAGGAAACGAGCTAAAACAGTGAACGCTGCATACAGACAAAATTGCATTAACTTTATTTTGGTGTTCATGTTCCACATATTTCAATGATAATCAAGTTTCTCTCTCAGCTACTCTGCAGAGTCGCAGAGCAGCAATCAGGTCAAATCTGCCAAATTCAAGCATATGAAAATTTCTCTGAATTGACAGAACTATATACACACAACACTACCAAAATCATAGCACCTACCGTATCCAGTGGTCCAACAAAACATATAGAGTGGGCAACTGATACCTCTTATTCCAAGTGAAAATTTTCATCACAAAATGTAAATTTTCACAAGTACTTGGATCAGGCAATATTTGGGTTTTTTGAAGCAAAAAATCCAAGTCAATAACTTTCCTCAACAGGCAAAGTGGGCACGCCAAGCATGCAATAAATCCAAGCATGTTATTGACTCAGTTACTAGCAGCAAAGGAAAGGAAGGAAGACAGGGATGTAAATATAACTTACACTTGTGTTCTCTCACACAGTTTCATATTTACAAATGTCACAAGTTTCTCTTTGTATCAAACAGGTATAGGAGAAACACAAAAATGAGTCTCACAGAACCGTTACTGGGAAATATAACTGAACCAGAACAGCTGTTGCAGACAGACTAAATATCTCCTGCTTTGCACACACAGGTCCTCTGACCTTGAAAATGAGGTCAAGGTCACCAACATGTAATCAGGTCAAGGTCAATTTTGAATTTAAAGTGGCCTGTGAATCTGGAGATATTTTGCTTGCAAGTTTTCTCCTTCAGTCGGGCAAGTGGAGAATGGTACCAACCCCCCATCCCACCCCACCCCAACTTTGCTTGCCTTGAGTAGGGGAAGTGTATACAAGCATCTTATATTGGGTGTATTGCAACATATTAATGTTGAGAAGACTAGCAAGAATTCAGGTGAAGCTGTTTGCCAACACAAATTTTCGGCACATCTGCATCGTGGATGGTGAAAAATAAAAAACCTTATGCACATATGTACATGTACCACATAAATAAGTTAAAATTTTCCAAATGCAATAGTGATGTGAGGGGCTTAAATTTTGGTCAAGAACATTAACATGCAGTCCTACTTGCCCTTGGCCCAGGGACGTCCAAATGTCATCATGTTATAAATTTAGCAGATGTTGCTGTAAGTGTGATGCATGTTGACTTTGTTTTGTCATTCCAATATTCCACACCATACTATAGGCCTAGGTCTAGTATCATTTGCTTCAAACAGAATTATTCGTGTGGGAATCCTGGGACTTTGTAGCATAAAACCTGAGTTTTTTTTAATTTATTATTTTTTTTTTTAAAGAAAAATTTCATACACTGTCATAAAGTTCTCAATGAAGTGGGCCTACGTTTCAAACGTCTTTTCCAGTTCACAGCTGACCAGAGAAGTCAACATATCACACATGGTGATGTAGCAAAAGTAGTGTGGATTAAAGTGGGGCCATAAAATGGTTTGGAGAAAGCAGGTTGACTGTTTAACTTACAGTTATTAAACTATGCCTTTTTATATATTCAGTGGTGACATTAGCAAAATGTTACACAGTCCTTTTTCTCATAATTGCTATTAAACACTTCCTGAACTGTCTTCTTTTGCAGGCGACAGCAAGCAGAAGGAGGCTCTGTTCTCAGCACATTTAGATCGGAGTGTAGTAGGCATGCTTAACAGTGACACAGGCAACTGGTTGCAAGATTTCTACATCACACCAGGCTGGACATTTCTTCTGTGCAGCATGGGAAACAACGGCTCAATCACTTCACGATGGCATGCAGAGTAGCACTTGCTGCTCCCCTTAACACAGCGTTCATACAGAGTGAACTGAACCATCTACTGAACTGCAGAGTCTCCATCAGTTCAGAAAACATACAGGATGCTGCATCCTATGCTCCACCAATCTCTGTGTCATGGAGCTCATCGAGTATTGCCAATCCCAACAAATTTGTGAGGCCACACTATCGTGTGGGACTTATTGTATTCAATAAAATACATCCAATAAATGCATACATCCACGCGTACATCTCGTCTTGTCCTTTTGTTATCCACTTCACATAAAAGCAACAAAAAAAAAAAACAAAAAAAATAATATGGATTTTTTCATTTCATTAAAACACAAGTATAACTATACCATTTGGGTGGGTTTTCATAGAATTGCACTTCTTAGGTTACAACAAATTTAGAGGCCACTCAGCAGACAATAGGCCTAGCTTATTCTTGACACCAACATCGGCGCTTCATTTGTTCTGATCTAATTATCTTCTACACCCACCTTGCTTCTATCTTCTACCATAAATGAGAAACCCAATACAATAAACTTAACATTTGGCTTTTTCTCAAAGACCAAAATGTTCTACCATGACATGAAAGTCAGTACAAAGTGACACCCTGTCCCTCCCAGGGCACAACGTGTCACCTTGGTCTCAATAACTGTGTCACAGAAAAATAGTCCACTGTTTGTTCTCCCAGTATATACAGTTTGCAAGTATATGTGTGTTTGGATCCTATAATCATCATTACTGCAGCTAATTCCTTGGTTACCATGGTAACTTAGAAGCACTCAGTCACACCAGCCTTGATGTCCCGAAGTCCAAACGCATCACATGGAGACTCAGAAGATGGTACGAGGCCTACAAATCAAAATACACAATGTTAGGATGTTTCGGCAGCTTGGCAGCGAAAACGAAGTGCATTTTCCTACTACAAATATGTAAAGGGGAAAAGAATTATCATTCGACAGATAATTTGAAAATTACCTGGTGACCGTCATTTCTGTTGTTTGGGGGGATTTTTTTTTTTTTTGGGGGGGGGGGGGGGAGTAAACTAAAAACAGAAACCCAAGATCTTCCTGAACTTCTGTCAAATTGACAGCTGTTCATAGTTCTTATTTATCATAGCTGCCAAGTATCCCGATTTCGTCGGGATTTTTCTGATTTTTGGCACCTGTTCCGCCTACCCAATCAGATTTTATATTAAAGCAGGTTTTCCCGATTTAATTGAAATTCCGGTACAAAAAAAATCCGATATTGGTATTTAATGTGACAGTAAAACCTTTCCATACTTCAAATTGTATATATTACTGCCATTACTATAAATGCATAGTCGAGATCAAAGACGTGCCTAGTGTAGGATGTATTCATTGCCATTCTGACTCGCTTTTGCTACCTATCCTGACCGGCCAACTGACTTTTTCTACCTATTCTGACAGGCCAACTCGCTTTTCAACACACCAAGATCACGCAATGGGTCCTACAGAACGTACAACCAGCTACACATGCCATGTTGATTTCAAAGTTTTCCGACGTGCGGATCGTATCTTGCTAACTTACTTTCAAAGATTTCCAACGTGCTGATCGTGTAGTGAGATGGGGGAGAGAAACAAGAAAGGGGAACCACCCAACAAAGGACATCAAAAGTTAGCCAGATATCTAGAGAAATGGATGGTGGAATTTCCGTGGGTGACCAAGTCCCGTTTGGGGGGATCATCACGCTTATTGCAAAGTTTCTGCCATGGACATAAGAGTAGATCATGGGGGTAAAATTGATCTGTCAATAGTTTTCCTCAGCTTTCCCTGGGCACTTACATGTAGCCCCCCAGGTGTGCTGAGCAAAGCTGCTGACTCTTGTCAAGTATATGACCTTTCAAGGGTTAAACTACCAGAACTGGTCCAGTGTCACAACTGTCCTCTGCATCTTCGTCTCATCCAGAGTGACAACGGTGATCAGTCAACAGTTTTCCTTGGCACAATTTGGGAAAACTGTGCAGAGTGTGTGTCAGGGAACTTGACTGTATCAGTCGCCAGAGTCCTAGCACGAAGAGTGGATGCGCGAGAAAGAGATTCTTATATTTTTAACAAAATGTACCCATTGTAGATAGAACCCATTAACATGATATGCTTAACCCTTTGAGAGTGATCTAAACGCTGAGTCAACAGCTCTCCAAGTTCTGCGTACAATGTGCCACACTTGCCCCAGGGAAAGCTGTTCACCCAGACAGTGCTTCACTTCTCTGGAACGACACACATGGTGGTGCTTCAACGAAAAGCCTTTATAAAGGTAATCCAAAATCATCATCGTAATTCAGTTGCTTTAATTACAAATATACATGTACATTAATCCCATCATTGTTACGTGTTAAGTTCAGTTTCAGGCAAATTTTGACATTGGGTTTGTCTTGCCACAAATAAATTCAAATATTAATACACTTTTTTTAAAAATAAATTTTTGCCCTAAACTTCCTCATTTAAGGAACATATGAAAATGTCAAAATTCACCACGACAAAATTCCAATACATATTTCTACCAAGAAAATCTAACAAACTGCAGATACAAGGTAATTATATGACCACTCCTTTAATGTGCCATTCTGAAGGGACTGCCAAATCACAGTCCCCAGGATCGATCTATGCATTTCATTGGCAGTACAGTAAGTCCCAAAATTCAAGGCATGTGAAAACAATCTTTCAAGACAGTGAATTTACTTTGATACCTTGTCTTTCCAAGATGGACTCTACTGTAACAGTGACCACAAGCACTGGAAGTGAGTTCTGAATGAGGAGAGTTAATTTCGATTGATCCTTCAGAAGTCTGAATCAATACAGGACATTCCTATTAGCTGCGGTGCTGCTGTGGACCATTTCATTCAACAAGGAAGTACCTGTGTGGACCGGCACATCCTGAATCAAACATGACAAAATATGCTGCTCTTGCCAGTCTGGTCTGCAACTTTGATAAAATTATCTGTTTAAAAAGTTACAGCCATGCTTTCCAAACACACCCTGGACTTTATACAAGAATGACTCCTCACATGTTAGAAATAAAAATTCTTTATTCCACTGAATAATATGTTAGTAATACCCTTCATTTCCATCAGTATACCCACGTCATGGTATAGATGATTCTGACTACCGGGTATATATATATCCCAGAAACAGGCTCAAAGATTTTGGTCGGAAGTTGCATGACCTGTACTCAGAGTGTCATGCTGACCACAGCTGGCTGCATTTGGCAAGTCCATTGATGGTGACAATCTCATAATTTATAGTGCTGTGCAAGTAGATCAATGGTTCGGCACAAGTGATCAGTCAGGTTCACAAGTTCATCGGCCCACAGCCGTAACATTTCATCTGCTTCAGTGCACACTCAATCTAAACATTCAACTTGTACCAAACATAGACATGTTCCATCAAATGTGTACATACATACAACAAACACCAAGGATAATTCACAAACAAACAATGCCTGGCTAAAAAGAGCATTTTGACACTCATCAGTACCACTAATAACCAATTATTCATTTGCCTCCATTGCAGATGTCAAAGGCTTTTCTTCTATAACCGATTTGCCGACGTGACATGCAGAGAATCTTGTGTCCTCATGAGTCTGCTTTGGCAGCAAGTTTCTCATTGTAAATAGATCCTGCCATAACAAGTTTTAGCCAACAAAGTTAATCCGTTGTGCTTGATCCCACTCGATGTACTTGAGAGAAACAAAAAAATACAACTTGAATTTTATTTCTAGGGGTTCCCACACTGTGGTGGATTCAGAATTATAACTGATTGGTGTCATATATCTCATACAATGAAAGGATGGGGGAAACTGAAGCAATTTTGAATATTATTCCTCCCCCCCCCCCCCAATAACTGAACTGTATGGAAATCCACTATCATTCATTGTTTTAGCTTAAATTTGAATGTAGGGTGCATGAGCCTCCGATCTTACAAAAGTATTTTCCACATCTCTGTACACATCAATCGCAACTTTCAGACTTTGAACATGTTAATGGCTGTGGACGGCCACGCTTATATCGTCATGTATTTGAAGTTGCACGAAAACCCTGATGAACTTAGGTTTTCAGATCCCCGATCAGTGAATTGAGCTGAATACACAATTCAATATACAGAATTCTTCAGGGCAAAAGATGTGTATTCTCATTGGATTGCATGTTGAATTAACCTTAAATTAAAGGACTACTTTTGAAGCTGCGAGAATAAAATTTAAGTGCACATTTCAGCTATGTACATAATTTTGCAACACAAATTTTGCTGTTTCTGCAATGAGTGGTTTTAAAGTGATTAAGCTGTAAATTACAATGAAAAGTAATGGGAATACACAACTCTAGCCCTGAATGACTGAAATGCCCTCTACAGGAGAGCAATGGAGGCTTCTGTTCCTGCTCTCTCCTATTAGGATGCCTTTAATTTTAGAGAGTAAACATATGCATTAATTGCAGTGACAGGAGACTGTCTGGAACAGACCACCATTTATAAAATTTGAGTTTTACAGTGACTAAAACATGAGTTAACTGGGGTGGCATAAGACTGTCCACGGCTGACCAGACTTCCAGGAAATTACTATAAATTGCTTTATTTTCACGTGTTTAAATTTTCACGGTTTTAGTATTTTTGACATTTCACTGTAGTTTTAATTTCACTGTTTTGGAAATAATTCCCATTCTAACAATGTTAAAATACTATTTCGCTGTGTTTTTATTTTCACGGTTTTGTGCCAACAGCGAAATAAGCGAAAATAAGAATACAGCAAAATTAAAGCAATTTACAGTAAGACAAATGATAATACATGGTTACAAGAAGTTTTTTCACAAGTTTTTCATTTTGATCCAAGAGGAATGCCTTATAACAATGTTCACACCTCAATCTGTGGAAGTTTTCTTATTGTCCAGCTGCAATGTTAAAAATCAGAAACAAACTGCAGTTTATAGAAGTCCCGAAAGATGGCGTACCAGCAGTGTTACCCCCCACATATATTGTGACTGTGTCATGAATGCAGCACTTGAACCTGTGTCAAGGATTTAAATTTTATGTTCAATCTCAACTGAAAAGCTGGAAAAATAACCAGCGCATTATGGATTTGCAAGGGAGAATATACTCTTTGAAGAGGAAAAGGTCTCACTGTGTACATGTATAGATTTTTTACTGACAGCATTGATGAAGGCCAATACCTGAATAGATCGGTACCGTTACTGTTGCCTAGAGCTGACATTTATTCAGACACACCAACCTGAACTGTAAGCTCACAGGTACCACCACGGTACCTGTTGGTACCTGTTTTCAATCTTTCCACTATTGACTTCAAGACTACATCAACAACTTTCCTTGGCATGGGTTTCGTACCCAGCCCATGCCGATTAAGGAATGCTGTTGATCTGGGTATGTTATTTTATTGGCCTCAACTCAATCAAATTGCTTTCATTTCTGCACATGTTGAAAATAAGCTACCACATAGAGGCAGGGGACAAACATATATAAACACCTGCCAGGTGGGGTTGTTTCAGGAGACAAAGTAGAAGTGGCTGCAACACCTTTCATGAGACAGCAAACAGATTTACTACCAGCTCTCGAGAAACAAACAGAATCTATATACTGTACAAGTGGAAATACATTGTATTCCCAGGTGGAAAATTTCCTGACTTGGTTGAATATGAAAATTGCGCAGTTTTCATTTTCCACATTTACAATCTGAAAACAGGTTGCTCCTTGCCATCCTGTATAACTACATGAAGCAGTCAAGGTAAAAAAGTATCTCAGTTTTTGTTTTTTTGTTTGTTTGTTTCTCTAATTGATTTATCAGGAAAATTCAGGAAATTCAATGCCTTGGGAACATTTCCATTTATACAGTTCTCCGGTGATAAGTTTGCCTCTTAATTTCTGACCACAAGTTGTATAGGTCCACCTCAGGTGTCATATCATGGGTGGTCTTATCCCTCTGGTCACTGTCTTAACAGCTTTCCTTGGTGCACTCTGGCAGACCCAGAGTGTGCTGAGCACAGTTGTTGACCAAATGCTTAAAATTCGTGATGAGACTTGAGGCACTTCATGCCAAAGCATTGATGGCTTCACCTTCACACATACTTGCATCCTCTGTCCTTGAAAATGAGGTCAACATAACCAAAATGTAGTCAAGGTAAGAAATGGAGCAAAGGCACACATGAGGTAATGAGTTTCTGGTGACCAGGGAGTCTCGAGGTATTGTGTTCACAAACAGCATAAAGAGGAAACCACAACTGGATGCACGGACAGACGGACAGACAACCCGAAAATGGTATGGGTCTGCCCTTTGGCTGGCCCATAATGGCATAAAAAAAAAGAAATAGGCAATATTTGCTATACTGGACCCTTCAGACTCAAATAGAAACATCAGTATGAGGGCCCTTCGGGTTAAACAGAAAGATTAGCTTAAGGACCGTCAGGGTAAAATGGAAGCACTGACATCAGGGCCCTCCAGGTCACACAGAACCATTGGCATAAGGTCCCTCTGGATTAAATTGAAACATCAGTGTTAGGTCCTTTAGGGTTAAATTGAGACATTAGCATAGAACCCTAAGGGTTAAACAGAGACGTTAGCATAAGGTCCCTCATTTAAAGTAGAAGGTACAATCTCGGTCCATACGCCTGATCAGTTGAGTATTTCCATGGCTGTCAGAGAATTTTCCATGAATTTGGTTTCAACTCAAGAATTGAAGTACGTAGTTTTACTCATCAAGTGGGGTCTCACTCTGGGGATTCTATTGTACTTAGTGGCAAACCAAACAGAAAAAAAAACAACAAAGAGGACGTGGAGTAGAATGGAAAATAAGTCTGCACCTGATGAACAATGCATGAACACAATCTTATAGAATCTCCTTTGAACAACTGCAAAATTCAATGAATTTCCCGAGACTTTCAAGTCGAATTTGGACAATTCTACGACTTTGCAGCACGCAGGCTTCTTTCATGATGAAAACTCAATGACTTTAATCCACACGGACTCAATCTCCCCCATGTTAAACTGTAGTTCTCTACATGGCTGGCCCTGAGAGGGTCAATTGACCATACCCTGGTGAGACTACACACTGGAGTGGTTAACAGCAATTATCTCCTGCACCAGTGATATAAAAAGAGGTCTGTTTGCACCGCACAGACCTGTAGCAAGAGCCATCAGAGCCAATATAGACCTGTGCCATAGGTCTGGCAAGACTGCACGCAAGGCAGGACCTCAACCAATAGTCCACCAGCAGACGGAATTCATGCCGGCACGAATGAGCAAACGGCTTGCTGCTGAACATGCAAGACGAATATTTGCTTCCCGCGCTGTCCATACTGTACTTGTTGACCTGTGTGCACCAATGCAGGCTTTCTGTTTACTATAATCTGGACTTTTATGGCAAAAAAAAAAAAAAAAAAAAAAAAAAAGAAGAAGAAAAGAAAGAAGTTGGCCAATGCAAGCATAACTATATCATTCTGCTTTTGGACAGGAATATAATATTTATAGTAGGTGTGTCTCATCACAAAACATGATTACCTCCTGTTTTCACTGCACTCGACTTGTGCATGTTTGAAGTATTGATGGTTCAACCCTTGAGAGTGCACAGGACATCCTTCCTTCGCATGACAGAGAACTTTCTCACGTTTAAAAACTGATGAATATCTGATGTAGCAGGCATGGAAGGAATTACACTTAAACCTCACTTAAAGCTTTGTCCTTTCATTTCAAGTGGAAATTTATCACAGTTCAGTTGGCTCGTAATATAATGTAAATTGCTTTATTTTCACAGTTGTATTTTTGACATTTGACCGAAGTTTTAATTTCGCTGTTTTGGACATAATTCCCATTCAAAAAGTGTAAAAATACTATTTCACCGTGTTTCTATTTTCACAGTTTTGTGCCATCAGCGAAATAAGCAAAAATAAGAATACAGCGAAATTAAAGCAATTCACAGTATTTTCACATTTTTTTCATTACCAATAGACAAGCACAAGTTTTTTTGCTCTAGTTTTTCTGTAAAAAAAAATAAAAGTTCTAAAACAATTTTGTGTTCATCACTGTCTATATAGTACAGCTAAATCACTGTGTACCAGCACATAACCTCCATCCCAAGCCCCCAACCTCACTCCTGGATCCCATCACATGCAGTTTGCAAATGAGATGGAAAAACAGAATCGCCATCATCAACACCATAAAGATTTTTGCTGTATTTCTGCAATGCCATCAACATAAATACATGTATTTGGCTGATATGTATTTTATTTGACCTGTTTGTCGAATCATGATAACTTGATGTGGTGGGCGGATTAAAAGCTGTTTGGAAAGAAATTTGATTTACCAATATAATGCCCAGTCCTACATAATACCCCCCCCCCCCAAAAAAAAAGAAAGAAAACATTCATAGTATACATGTGCATTGTATATAGGTAAGTACACATAAGAAATAGGATCATAAACAGGAACTCACGAGGGCAAAGATGACTTAACAAAAAATGTGGGTCAAGGAAAACACAAAGTGTGACACACAGACAGCTGACAAAAGCCACACACCATCATGTGACAAAACATGACGCACGTGACAGAAAAACTGGACGGACCTTTCATGGAATATTCCGTATTTTTACAGGAAAGATGCCATCTTTCCAACTCCATTTATATGTTTTTTGACTCATCAGTATCAATGAAAATGCACACAATTTTTACATACACGTATCATTTCTATGAATACTTGTCAGACCCAGAATGGATGGTTTGTGTAAACATAGTAAACAGGGCTGTCTAAAAATGGATTCATGTAAATTGCATTGAACAGAATTGAAAACCTACAAATCATATTTCTTTGGAAGCCGATAGTTTACTAAGGCTAGAGTTTTTTAATTTTTAGTTTCACAGACATTTGCCACAAAAAGCTCGGGTAGGAGGGAGGAATAAAAATAAAAATAAAAATGAAAATTAAGCACTTGCATTTTTTAAAAAATTTCAGTTTCCAGACTAAAGGGTAGGAGGGGGAAAAATTTCCCACACACCTGGTTACTTCCATGCACTAAAGCATGCCTACATGTATTACTGTACACCTTACAGGACTTCAGTGTATTTAACATGTTCCTCTCACTTTACACACCTGTCTGTTTGTATTGTAGTATGTTTTTAGACCTCTAAGTCCTAGACTGGTGCAAGCTCTTCAAGCTGAACTACTTGCATGGATGAACGTTGACTTTTCCCTGGTACTTTTATCAAAATGACTACAGTAGTCCCCCTCTGTAGCGGACACCCGTTCTGCACAGAGAAAGTGTCCGCTGCAGGGGGTTGTCCATTGAAGAGGGGATCAAGTATATTCTATTATATAATACCAGATACAACTGCATTATAGATACAGTAGTCCCTCTTTTGAGCGACCACCCCGAGCGCCGACAAAAAAGCGGTCGTATAATGCAGGTGGTCGCTCATTGGAGGAATCGCATATGCACCACCTCAAATCCATGGTGGACTTGTCCAGAGGTGCTCAGGCAGCGAGGTACGCAAATTTCTGCCACCACCTGGTCATCATTATCTATTACATATGCTGTGAAAAGAAATTATCATTTATCAAATTTAACAATTACAACCCTTAAAATCTTTATTTCAATAAAGAACTCTTGTCTGGGTGCTGAAATATGTGTTTCGCAACTTGAAAATACTTGCCGGTCTTGAGCTGTCATTTTCCCATTACGCTCAATGGGCCCGATACATCGCCGGGTACGGAGCCTTCGCTTGCGAAGTAACCAGCTTAAAATGTCATAAAATTGTTTTGACAGCATTACTCACTATCTTAACTTTATTCTACACATTCGGTGGAGCCTAACTCACCGTAATTCATAAGTTATGTATCAAAATAAGACTCGGCATTTTCCCATTGCTACCACGTGTGTTTTGGGCGCCATGTTGACCTCGTTCTTGACCGTGGAAAAAATGGATCTGGCTTGCACTTCGTCAGTGTCGGTCGCACGTGCCGCACGTGCTCAAGCAGGCAAGCTCTTAATGCGGGACCATTCAGTAATGGTCCTTCACTGGGTTCAGTAATAGGATGCTCTGTGGGAATTTTTTTTTCTCATAATTCGGTCAAACAGCAACATAATTTAGAACAGATAAATCACTTATCAATCAGAAATACATAGACAAAATGATCAAGAGTAAACTACAAGTTTTCTTGTTGTTCGATTTATTTGGGTGTGTAAGGCTGAAAAAGAACAGGTCCCCATCTTCAACTTTCTACAGTAAAATCAAAACGATGTAGAAGTTGGTCTTTCGACATCTTTTCAAGTTCAAAAGAGTTGTACCTTGTATTGGACAAAAAATACGTGTATATTCTTATGCCGATTTACGGACAGCGAAGAATTTAACGATTTTGTGTCCGCACAGAGGGGTATTTCTATTACTTGGAGATTAAAACCCTGTCCGTTGTCCGCGTCAGAGGGGTGTCCGGCAACGAGGGGCAATTTCAATGGGAAAGCCGTCGGTGCCGTGGGACTCTGTCCACCGGAACCGGGTGTCCGCTTAGAAGGAGGTCCGTTGGGGAGGGGGACTACATGAAATTTATGAGAAAACAAGGTAATGTCAACTTTCATCCATGTTTGTTTGTGGATTCTAAGCACGGCTTGTGGGAACAGAATATCCGGAAATTTTAAAAAAATAGCAGAACTGTCCGCGTCGGTCGGCGGAAATAAAAAAAAGATGAATTTTCATTTTTATTTTTTTTCTGATTTTGGCTAAAATAGGGTCGGCGGAGTTCATGAAACGAGTAATTAAAGAACTCCGGCCTAATGTATCCGTCAAAAATGGATATGTGTTTAAGTTGTCTCACTCTGAGCAATTTCTGATTCTAAAAGAAGAAATTGGAACATGAGCAAAAAAAAAAGAAGAAGAAATTTACACAAGACTATGAACAACAAAGAGCAACAGTCTGTCAAAATCTTGTGTGACAAAAAATTGAAGGGTTTAATTTTGTGTGACCTCTGGTGGAAAGTAGTTTCTTCTGTGTCAAATGTGATTGCAGTTTTCAGTTTTGTTGTGAAATGTGTCAAGTTATCATCTGCACAAGTCCCCCCCACCTCCCCGACACTCTCCGGAATTCAGAACTTTTTCCTTCAAGTGCAAAACACAGCTGCTTTCTCATCTCCATTGCCAAGTGGAATCCTTTTGATGGGGGTACAGTGAAACTGGTCTTGACAGACCCTCCAATAAACCCACCTGCCTCCACACTCTACGCTGATACATCAGCATCAACCTGCATGTATTATGTACACCACTAACTCTTTCCGGGCCACATTTCGGACTGGCATTGCTGCCACTGCCTAATTACAAAAAAAAATATCCAATTTAGCTTTAAGGACAGGTGAGACACCAAAAATAAATCTCACTTTAGTCAATCCTGGCTCAAAATGTATTTGCGTTAGGACAACATATCGTATATGTGTGCACTCCTCATACTCCAAAGAATTTATATGTCCCGTATTTGGGTGTCTGTGATGTTAATTGTTGAATAAACAATTGAAAGTTGACCGCAAAGCATCCACCCCATAAATGTCGATATAAGTCACTAATTATTTGTGATAAAGTCATAATTACACTTGGATTTTAATCCTGACATATTGGCAACAAAAAACGATCCTGCGATTTTTTATGTTTGGTTTCGTTTTTCTGTTATCCACCCTCAAAGTTTGTCGTCTCAATTTTCCGTTTGATTTTCACGATGTTCACTTTCTTCATTTCATAGAAAAAGAATGAGGCAAAATTTAGAAAATTGCTGAATCGTTTTTGCAGTTCAGACATTATAGAATCAAAAGCCGTTAACCGGATTAAATTTCGCCCACCCGTTTTCTTGGAATAACCATTCTTAGGTGGGGCTCTCGTCCTATTATCCTTTCTGAGAAAACAAGCTTCAAAGGCCTTTGATGTTGATCCTTTGCCTCTGAAACAATACCATTTGCTCAAGTTGAGTTGATATTTGTACAAAACGTAGTAAACATTGTCCCTGAACATTTGGGGAGGTTGTCAATCAATTCTTGGGCAATCACATGAATAAAAGGGCCTTTGAAGTACGGAAAACATTATTCAGCAATCTGTCAAACAGGGACAGCGACAGTCTGGTTTCAAAGTGTGACGTCATGGAGGCAGTCCTCCCGGCCCTGTGACCTCAAGCCTGGCAACAAAAGTTGTGTTGCTTTGCTTCCGTTGGGCAGCCTGCGGCCACGTGACAGGTTGTTAAGTATGATTGACGGGTGGCATTGTTCCGTTTGGCGGTTGAAAACCAAAAGAATGACACATGGACGTTCCATGTCCACATGCCTGTGTGGCTTTTGGCGTTTTTTTTCATATTTCTACTTTAGTTAGAAGCTCGAAATTTTGACAACTAATAGAAAGGACATTCATCTTGTACAAACCGTTAAAATTTCAAAATCGGCCATGCAAAGGTTTTTGGTGTCTTAACTGTCCTTAAAAAAGTATAAATTTTCAGAAAAAAAGTATAAAAAAAGTATGAATCTGAAGCTGCTCATGGGTCTTGCAGCAAAAATTATACTGTAACAGGACAGCTTTGTGAACAGCCCATGCTCAGCTGACCTCGAGATTCATCACACTTGTGGCTCTGTAAACTTGGGATAGGATCAAGGTCACCCATGTACTGAGTAAGTCTGACTTATATGGAAGAACACTAACATGTGCAACACCAAAGTCCCAGTTCAAGTACTTCTTAAGTTATAGCACTGAAGAGTAAAATCAAATGTCTGTTGCACTGTGACCTCAGAAATGAGATCAAGGCCACTCATGTACTGTCTCAGCATGACCTTCACAGAGAAAATTAACATGTGCAACATCAAGGTCCTAGCTCACTCAAAATACATCTTAAGTTATCAAGTGAACGGTAAATTTCATATCAGTTGTCCAGTGACCTTGGGTCACTCATGTACTGAGTGTGGCCCTCAAAGAGGGTATCCGATGACCCTGTAAAACATGAAAGTAGAACAAAAGTTCTCAAGTTATCATCTGAAGAGTTAAATAAACCTTAGTGACCCTGTGACTTTGACAATGAAGTCAAGGTCACCCATGTACTGTGTAACTCCGGCTGTCATGCCTTCTAGTCTTCCCATGCAATTTTGAAGTGTTCCTATGCAATTTTGAATCAATACGCCAAGTGGTCTTGGAGAAGATTTTTTTAAGATTTGGCCAAAAAATGAACCAAAAGCTCATGAAAAATCTAAAAAATCACTGGAGCACGACCATTGAACGAACTTAACAGAGACCCACCCAGGGTACATTCCCACCGCGTTTGAAGTGAACCTGATGAGTGGTTTTGGAGAAAAAGTCCAAAATGTGAATTACCATTGAAATTCCCATTCACTTACATATAGTAATCAATAGCACTGTATGCATTAACCGACAAGCACCCAAATTGAAAAATTCATCAAAAATCAGGGATTCATAGTGTGAAGTTCTCACACAAAGATTGTCGCTTTGAAAACTTGACAAGTTTATTAATTCCAGGGTCCATATATAAAGTATCAATTACAATTCATGTGCATTCCCAAGGCACAATATTGCCTGGGTGACGAAACTCACAGCCAGCCTCTTTTGACTACATAATTTCAACAAGACAGATTTTTACTACCACTACTTAATAATCTATATACGTTGTATTTAAAATAGACTTCACATGCGTCACACAGGTTTGTTACGTGCATGATTTGCATATAATTTGGAAACGTTCATTGGCCAAAAGTTCTGACATGTTGAGGCTGACCTTCCCTTGTACCTTTTGATTGCTGTATCATTTAGTTTGTCCTATTTTCCGGTCAAGATTACTGTGCCAGACTCTAGGATAGACAAATCTATCACTTATCTTTCAAATGATGACACTAAGCTCTTACCTGAGATCACATCATTTTTAAATAATAGCGGACATGGCCTAATGAAACTCAAGATGCACACAGATGGCCCAAGCAAAAGCAGTCAGTTCTAAATGTCACAATGCATCAGATTTTATACTTGTTCTTGGACACCTTAAATCACCATAAAAATTACAAATCACTGGAAAATTAAAAAGAATTTTTCAAAAATCTTTACAATAGCATCACCACCTTGTGAACACCTTTGTTTGGCCCTTCTAAAAGGAACATGTTCACCAAGTTCCAGCATAGTCTGAGTCCTGGTTTTGGAGAAAAAATCAAAAATAGCAAAAACACGTTTTTTACATTAAAAATATTTGAAAAATCACTGCGCCACCTGTTGAACAAATTAAGGTCTAAGGGTCCCCAGAAGTCTCCCTAAGCATTTCGAAGCAATTGGCCAAGCAGTTTTGAAGAAGATTGTTTTAAGATTTGCCTCCTCCCCCTCCCCCCCCCCCCCCCAAAAAAAAAACCAAAACAAAACAAGAGGGCTGTGTGAACAGCCCGTGCCTCAGCTGATCTTGACATTCATCACACTTGCAGCTCTATGAACTTGGAAAAGGATCAAGGACACCATGTTCTGAATAAGTCTGAACTTTATAGAAGAACACTTACATGTGCAACATCAAAGTTCAAGTAGTTCTCAAGTTATACTGAAGAGTAAAATTCATGTATGTTGCACTGTGACCCCACAAACGACGTCAAGGTCATTCATGTACTGTCTCAGCATGACCTTCATACAGAATAATTAACATGTGTAGCTAACTCAAAACATATCTCAAGTTATCAAGTAAACAGTAAATTTCGTGTCAGTTGTCCTGTGAATTAGCATTAGAATGCCCATTGACTTACATAGTAATCAACAGGAAAGCTGCATTGAACGATAAGTACCCGAATTGAAAATCCTTAAAAATCAGAAATCCAAAGCAGTGCCACCTAGTACACAACTGTTTGACCCTTCCACAACATATCCATCACATGTCAGCTTAATCTGAGGGACGGTTCTGAGAACAAGTGAAAAATAGCCAAACCATACAAAAAAATCATTAAAAAAATTGCAGCGCCACCTGGTGAACAAATTGGGAACTAAGTGTCCCCGGGAGTGTGTATGTATGATATCAAAGCATTTGGGTGAGCGGTTTCATTGGAGAAGAAATTTGAAGGTTGGCCCCAAAAAATAACAAAAAAAAATCATAAAAAATTCATTAATCAATAGAGCGTGACCATTTGAATACACTTGGTAGAGATCCACCCAAGGCACATCCCCACCAAGTTTGAAGTAAATCTGGTCAATATCATTAAAGTTATGACCATTACAAGAAATTCCCATGTTAAATTGTCCTATTAAAACTTTTGTTGAGATTTTGGAAAAAAAAAACATAAAAAAATCCAAAATTCATTGGAACAAACCTGGTAGACACCCACCCAAGGTACATCCCCACCAAGTTTGAAGTAAATCTGGATGACAGTTTTGGAGAAGAAGTGGAAAATTTGAATTGGCATTAGAATGCCCATTGACTTCCATAGTAATCAATAGGAAAGCTGCATTGACCAACAAGTACCCGAATTGAAAAAAATCGTTAAAAATCAGGAATCCGCAGCATTCCCACATAGTAAACAACTTTGTTTGACCCTTCTACAAAGAACATATCCACCATGTTTCAGCTTAATCTGAGTGACGGTTCTGGAGAAGAAGTCAAAAATAGCTATAACACACAAAAATTCATAAAAAAATAGAAAAAAATTGCAGCCCCACCTGGTGAACAAATTAAGAACTAGGAGTCCCAGGGAGTGTTCCTATGTGATATCAAAGCAATCGGGTGAGTGGTTTTGGAGAAGAAGATTTTTTAAGATTTACCCCAAAAAGAACAAAAAAATTCATTAAAAATCCAAAAATCACTGGACCGTGACCACTTGAATAAACTTGGTAGAGACACACCCAAGGCACATCTCCACCAAGTTTAAAGTGGATCTGGCTGATGGTTTTTGAGAAGAAGTCGAAAATGTGAATTGTGGATGGATGTCTAACCACCACATAAGCTCAGCTGAATTGTCAGTCAGCTGAGCTAAAAATCATCCATAGTTGCTTGTAATCAACAAAGAACAGACTTCCATGCTGAGTTGTACCACATAAAGTGCATTTTTGGCTGTGTCTGATGGGATCAAGAACTTTGGCTATGCATCAGGTATCTCTGTACCATGGTCCAGATCCTCATGATGACTGACACCAAAACATCGAAGGTTTCCGTTAACCCCCAAATGGGAGTACATTACCCTTTCATATCATGAAATACCCCCTCAGCAAAATTTAAAGGATCCCAATTTCCTATATTTTCTTTGTTAACTTTGCAAAGGATAGTAAAAAATTTGACTCTCTTTCAGGTTGGGACCCTTTGAAAAAATTCCAAACAGAAACACTGACATGGACCCATGGTTGTCACTCAGTGGGAAGATGGTTCATCATTCTTGTTAGCCAGACACTCAGAAAGGCTGTGAGAATGCTCAAAAAAACACCCTTAATATCTAATTGAATTCCAATCACAAGTTCAAAAATTTGTCAAAAAAAGTATAAAATACACCGTTCAAAGAACGCGGTACCCTTCGGCCGCCTTCAATCTCTTTTGCTGTAAATGAGCAGGAATAGTGTCCCATAGTATCAGGTATAGTTACCTACACAAATATTACTATTGTACACTTGACCTTTGACCTCAAAAACATTAAGTCAAATATAGAGGCATAACCTTGACTTTCAATAGCCTTCTAGATCACCCTATGTTGCTTCTTTTGTTTTAAGATTTAGATTTCTAGATGCACAATGTCAATCAGCAAACTTGTGACCACAGTGTGACCTTGAAAGTTAGGTCAAGGTCAATTATGCTTGCAGTGGTGTACTATCATATGCAATTTGAAAGTTCTGTCTCAAAAGCTTCTGAAGTTATAGTGGTAAATAAAATTTCAATGAATAGGTCACTGTGACCCAGATACTTGACCTAGTGACCTACTTTTAATTCACGACACATTTTTTGCTTATGACACATGAGTGCATAAAATTTCATGTAGCTGCCTTAAATACTTCCTTACTTATGCCAATATCACCATTGTGCACTTGACCTTTCACCTCAAAAGTACGTCAAATATAGAGCTATGTAAGACCAGGCGAGTGCCCTGGAGGCAGATGTGCCGGTTTGTTATTTATTACAGTCTGACCGGTTTCGCCCTGTTACCGGGCTCTTCAGAGACTGAATTTAACGGATGCGTCAACTCTTTATATACCATACGGTAACACCGGCCCTAGTAACGTAGATCACGTAGGGTTGTGACGCTCAGTAAATTTGAGTCAACAACTGTCTACTGTGTACGTAGAGCAGTGGTGCAGGTGACACGTGAGTCTGGCCAAATGTGACGTCACGTGGCCTGAGTGTAAATGCTTGTAACCAAGGATAGTACAGTTTTGCCTTTGGTTTGAATAAGATGGAGTTCTTATTGAATATAGTCCATATTGCATATGTTATGGATTGTATGAATAATCAATTGTCCTGAATACGTATGGGAGAGTTCACCTGAATGATTGTGTCCTCCACATCCATGGGAAATAATATTATTTCCATTAAAGAAGGTGCGATCCGTTAAAACACAGAATAAGCATTCTGTTGTCAGTGGAACAAACCATGTCATGAGAAATATAGAGCTATGACCTTGATTTTCAATAGGCTTCTAGATCACTCTATGAAGCTTCCTGTGTGTAAGTTTTAGATTGCTAGATGCAGGATTTCAATAATTAGAGCGGTAACATTGCTCAGCACATGTGACCATTGTGTGACCTTCAGAATTGAGTCAAGGTAAACTATGCTTGCACACAAAGTAGGCAACATAGGAGTGTAATATAATGTGCAATATGAAAAGTCCTGTCTCAAAAATTTCTGATGTTATAGTGGTAAACAAAATTTCAATGAATAGGTCACTGTGACCCAGATACTTGACCTAGTGACCTACTTTTGATTCATGACACATTCTTTGGTTGTGATCCATATGTGCATAAAATTTCATGTAAATGACTTACAGACTTCCTTACTTATACCAATACCACCATTGTGTACTTGACCTTTGACCTCAAAAAGTAGGTCAAATATAGAGCTATGACCTCTATTTTCAATAGGCTTCTAGATCACTCTATGAAGCTTCTTGTGTGTAAGATTTAGATCGCTACATGCAGGCTTTCAATAGTTAGAGTAGTAACGTCGCTTAGCACATGTGACCACTGTGTGACCTTAAAAATTACGTCAAGGTCAACTATGCTTGCACACAAATTAGGCCATATAGAAGTGTAATATCATGTGCAATTTGAAAGTCCTGTCTCAAAAATTTCTGAAGTTATGGTGGTAAAACCACGGGAGGGACGGACAGACGGACGGCGCCGGGTACGACAATACCCGTCGGCCTCATAAGGCCGAAGGGTAAAAAGTATTTCAGGGAAAAAAAGTATAAATAAAGTATAAAACAGTGAAAATAAAGCATAATAATAAAAGTATAAAGTGGCAGCACTGGCTGGGTCAACAGCTTTCCTCGGCATGCTTTGGGCACATTGCACCCAAAATGGACTAAAAGAAAGCTGTTGACCTGGACTGTCATCTTCTATCTTCCACAGGAATGCTGGTACTTGAATGAAATGTCTTTTCACAGGGAACATGAATCTAGCACCCTTTAATGTTATACAGTAAAACCTGTCCTTGTGGGCAGTCATGTCCAGCACCAAAAGTTCAATTTTCTTGTTAAAAACACCTGTCTATTGTGGACATCTGCCACCTGTGGACACATTCTGACAGTCGCAGAGGCATCCACAAAGGACAGGTTTCACTATAATTGAAAATAGTTACTTTCAGTAGTTCAAACTTAATCCCAGTTTTGCACTCACTTCTGAGAGAGTTAAACTCAGCATGTTTTCACAGCGTAGGTTCTGCTGACGTATCAGCGTAAAGTGTGGAGCACAGGAGTTCTTATTTTGACCACAGAGTGTCCATATAGAGAGTACATGTATTGCTGTCTTGAAATAAACATGTGTCCACAAGATATGTATACACAGATGGCCCCAACTCAGGTATCACTGTGTTCATGGCCGGTTGCGACACACAAGTGTTACCATTTTAAAAACACAAGAATGCAAGTGCGTTTTTTTGTTTCTTTTTTTTTTTTTTTTTTTTTAAATATTAATACAAAATTGTCACATAGCAAAAATGTTGGTACATATATATAAGCAATTGAACATACACATAGTTTGTGTCAGAGACATCAAAACAATGCTAATTTTCAGTATGTCAGGGTTTCAGACGGACATATAGGTAAACAAAAACCCAGCTGCACACCTTCATATGTGTCTGCAATCACTCCTAGGACTTCCATGACTGTATGTCAAACACTTTTTGAGCCATGACTTGACACAAGTTTCACATTCAGTAATGGTCCTTTTTGCCAAGTGGGAAATGTTGGACCGACACAACACAGACACGCTGACAAACTATTAGACCCATGTGCATATATCTTCATATGCTCATTAATATTCCTGAAAAGTTTCATGAGTGTAGGTCACATTTTTGCAGCTATGCTTAATGGCAATTGTCATTTTTGCTGAGTCAGCATGGTGTTTGATGGACACACAGACAGATACATGGACAAATAAAACCTCAGGTGCATATCGTCATATTTAGTTTGTATACAGATAAAGATAATATTTTTACGCTGTACTCAATAATAAACCTATATCTTGCACGTAAAAAGAGACTCTACTGTGTGTTTGTAGATTATAAAAAAGCATTCGACACAGTTCATAGGATTTCGCTGTGGAAAAAGTTACTAGCCCATAATGTTGAAGGGAAAATGTTAAGAATTATATACAAGATGTATGAACATACCAAATCTTGTGTAAAACTAAAATCGGAACTGTCCGACTTTTTCCCTTGCAAAGTAGGAGTGAGACAAGGAGATAATCTTTCCCCGCTTCTGTTTGCCATTTTTCTTAATGATTTAACTGACTTTATGAGTGACTGCTATGATGGTTTATCTGACTTAAGTACCCAAGTCAACATGCATGGCTCATATGGTGTAGATGAGTATCTGAAATTATGCTTGCTGTTGTATGCTGATGACACAGTTATAATGGCTGATAACCCTGAGGATTTACAAACAGCAATAGATGCCATGTTTGCATACTGTAACAGCTGGAAATTGACTGTAAACATTGAAAAGACAAAGATTGTCATATTCTCCCGAGGCAAACTCAGAAAAAAACCTCAATTTCACTTTGGTGATGTTATGATTGACATAGTGGACAGCTACACCTACCTGGGTGTGGAATTGAACTTTAACGGCAAATTCAACAAGGCCAAGAAAAACTTACATGCCCAAGCCTCACGTGCAATGTACGCAATACTGAAAAGAGCAAGGAACTTGTCATTACCTATTGATATTCAGCTTGAACTATTTGATGCCACAGTACTGCCTATCTTAATATATGGGTCTGAGGTATGGGGCTTTGAAAACTTAGAGCTTATCGAACGACTGCACCTAAAATTTTGCAAGATGATTCTGGGAGTAAACAGCTCTACACCCAACTGCATGGTCTATAGTGAGCTGGGCAGGTGGCCATTGGAGATCAATGTCAAAGTGAGGATGATTGGATTTTGGGTCAAACTGACCATGTCAAACAATAACCAGAAGCTCTCAGTTATATTATATAAGACATTACTGTGCATGGATCAGGCTGGTGTCTACACAGCTCCATGGATCACAAATATTAAAAATGTGTTACAAAATATTGGTATGAACTTTATATGGATGAATCAAAGTGTACTTAGTGTTGACTGGCTCAAAAAGGTGGTCAAAGATAGACTATGTGACCAGTATTTACAAACGTGGAATGATCAAGTTACGAACAGTAATAAGTTTTACTTTTATCGTATAATCAAGACAGACATCTGTCTGGAACAATACCTGTTGAGCCTACCACACCAGGCACGCAAAAGATTAACCAGGTTTCGGTTAGCTAACCATCGCTTACCAGTGGAGGTCAAACGATATGAAAATGTACCAAGAAATGAAAGGACATGTTCTTTATGCACAAGACATGAAATGGGTGATGAATTCCACTATATATTCCAGTGTGCTCATTTTCATAAACTGAGAAATTACTTTATTGATGCTAAGTACAGAACTAGGCCAAATGTCATCACCTGTAACTCTCTCTTCCAGTGCAATGATGAAGACACTTTAAAGAGATTAAGTAGATTTATACTAGAAATTAATAGAATAGTCAAGTAATTTTAAGTCATTTCTGAGATCAACCCTTTGAAGTAAACAACCTGTATTACATTACAGGCAATGTGTGAATATGGAACATTATAAACAACGACTCATGTATCCCCTTGTGGGTTTTTGAGAATAAACTGAATTGAATTGAATTGGTAACGTCTTCCCTATAAAAACACCCGACTGTTAACGAGAATTGTAACATTTTCCTGCACATGCAATCTCAGGGTATAGCCTGGTTATCAAGAAGGATGTGCACTAATATGAAACAGGAAGGCAGGAACCCCCCACTCTGTCCCACCCCAACCCCACACACATTCAAACACATCATTTTGGCACATTTGAGACAAACTTCATGATATTTTGAACCAATAATTTTTAATGCAAACAGAGGAATTCCCCTCCACAGAGGAAAAGTTCACACCCTCCTCTGAAACACTACATCTGACTCAGTTCAAAATAGTGATAGTTAGTTATTTTTTTCCGTCCCAACATCAACCATAGTCGAACTCCTTAAGACGAACAGCTCTCAATTATAACGAGGATGCTAGTTACATATTCCTTGTAAAAAAGACCTTTCACTCAATCCCCGACATGCCTGTTGTTCCGCAGAAAGTAATAGTCCGGGTCAACAGCTCGGGGTGCACTATGCCCACAGCACACAGAGAAGAGCTTTTGACTCAGTCCAATACTTGACACTGAAAGAGTTAAACTCATTGGAATTTCCCCCACCTCCATGAAAAAGGGCCAAGTAATTGCCACCATTATCAGTTTTCCACTTTTTTCCAGACTTCAATAATGCTGCACTTGATGACCTCAGCCACATGTACCCACACTGCCGCTTGCAAACAAAAATTTCCTCTTTGGCCTTGTCCTTTTTGAAATACATTTTCTGACATGAAAGCTGAAACCTTTCAGAACTTTGAACCAATCTGTTACAAGAAATTAATGATCTAATGCACACCCAATCACTGGCTAACTCGCTTTATATTAAAAGCCTAAGGATCTTGGTTGAGTGTTTTTTTTCATTGCCTGTTCTGTTATGCCCAGGCCGTGCCAACCCTGCATGGCCAGTGTAACTTCTGCTGCCCAAACATCTACATGTGTATGTATAATTAATTTCCAGTGTGCTACGTGGCACTTGACTGGCTAACAACACAAGGATACAAATTGATTGCAAAAATATACCTTCAGTTTAACCCTTAAATCACCCAAAGTGGCCAAATGCATATTGTCATCTGCTTCACTCTTTTTAATAAAATTTCACAGAAAACACTTTGTCTGTGAAATGCCGATAGGCCCTATCATGAATGCACACCCTAGGTCAATAACTTTACTTTCTGTGGGTTAGCTGGGCCCATTGTTCCAAATCCACAGCCAGATAAGCAAAAACACTTCTTAAGGCCCCTGTCGTTCATCAGAGGCCACCTCTGGAAAAGGTCATGCCTTGATTTCTTCCATGCTGGATAGCTAAATAGTTTGTTTGTTTTTTTTTTTTTTTTTTTTTTTTTTTAGAAATTTAGAAAAACAAAATCCACATCCTCTTTTAGACACATGACAATTTCTTGGCTTTCAAACAATAACAGCTTAAGCTGCGCCTGCTCCGCACTGCTTTTTCCTGTTGCCTTGGACATCATACAAATTACATGTAAATCAAGAGATCATGTTCAGTTCAAGAAGATGTTATACACAACTAACATATAAAAAAATACATATTTTTTTTCAAAGAATTAAAACACATTTAAAACATAATATTAAAAAAATGCATTTTTTTTTTAAAAACATGACTGGCTGAAGTGGGCCTGATCCTGCCCCACTTCAGGTCAATAACAAATGAAGTTATGCAAAATCTTGTATGCAAATCCCTGTTACTTTGCCCTTATACTTTAGAACTTCACTTTAAGAATATATAAATGTCTCAGTGAATAGAAATAATTCAGACGCATAAACTGACACAATAACTTGGTAAAACTCACAGCTGACAGCTGTAATCTACTTCTGGTTTTAGTTTTGCCAATGGAAGCCATATTTTCAAGAGTCCAAATAATACCATTGACCTACTTTCCATCTTTCACTGGTTAATATATGCAAAATGGTCAGGAAACTTGTAAAATGGGCAGGGTGAGGCACCCTACTACTGTTGTTATCATTTTTCTTGTCTGGGAAAATACTGCACTGATTATATTGTAACGTAAGCTTTTATTGAAAATTATACAATTTTAATTCCTTAAAGTTAAGAATCAAGAAAGAACAGTTGTGCCATCTAGTTAACAAATTTGGCAGGGACATAGTCATGGTACATTTCCATCAAGTTCAAAGAGATTCAAATATTTTAAAAAATTCCCAAAACACACATAATCTTGTGTAGAAATAGCAAGGCTCCTGCAGCACAGGGAAGCTCAACATTAATAACGACTAATGACTGCTGCACACAATCAGACAATTTTTAATAATGATTTACTGACCAACTTCCAGCGCCAAAGGGACAACGGTCACATTGTTGTTCCAGCCTCAAGGTGCCATTTACATTTGGGTTAATGCACATCTTTGTTACGAGCACGTGAAATATCTTTGGTTCAGCAACTTCCAGTCTGCTTAACAGTGATCAGTGCAGAGGGCATATATGACGAGAAAAACCGATGTTTTAGGTGAAACAACTTTGGAGGCAGTATTGCTGATAAAGAGACAAACATCTGTTGCAACCTGTCCAAATTGAAATGAAAATGACTTTTGATGGCACAGATCAAAATGTATTTCCTCTCAAGGGCCTTAAAAACACGAAATCAAAATTTATGACCTTAAATGATGTGCAGTAACCCTGAAAAGTAACAAGAAGACTGTGCTCAGTTTGACATGTACATATACATATACCTTTGTAATTTTTTAAGATTTGCCCCCAAAAAGAACAAACAAATTCATAAAAGATCCAAAAATCCATGGAGCATGTCCATTTGATCCAATCAGTTAGATACCCACCAAAGGTACATTGCTTCTAAGTTTGAAGTCAATCTGACTGAAGGTTTCACAGAAGTCAAAAATGTGAATTAGCATTAGAATGCCCATAGACTTGCACAGTAATAGGAAAATTGTTAAAAATCAGGGATCCAAAGCATTGCCTCCTAGTGAACAACTTTGTTTGACCCTTCCACAAGGAACATATCCACCAAGTTTCAGTTTAATCTGAGTGAGGGTTCTGGATAAGAAGCTGAAAATAGCAACAACACACAAAAAATCATAAAAATGGACAAAAATTGCAGCACCACCTGGTGAACAAATTCAGAAACAGCAGTACCTAGGAGTGTTCCTGTGTGATATCAAAGCAATTGGGTGAGCAGTTTTAGAGAAGATTTTTCAAGGTTTGCCCAAAAAAGAACAAAAGAAAAAAAATCATTAAAAATCCAAAAATTAATGGAGCGTGATCATTTGTATAAACTTGGTAGAGAACCACCAACAGTACATTGCCACAAAGTTTCAAGTGAATCTGGCAGACAGTTTTGGAGAAGAAGTCGATTGTTGACGACAGACGAAGGACCACAGGATAAGCTCAGCTACTGGCAGGTCAACTAAGCTCAAAATGTCAAAGCACCACCAAATTTATTTTTCCAGATACCCACAAGTTTGCCAGTGCTATTTCAAAGCCATTGAGAGAAAAATAAGTTTTAATATTCCCTCCAGAAATGAACCAAAGAATATCTAAATGCTCCATTTGTACAAGTGTAGAACTAATTGAAACAAAGAATGTTGTAAAACAAAAATGCAACTGCACTTCATCTTGTTAAATCTCTTGATGGCCAGTAGATGGTCCTGAAATCAATAAAAGTTGTCTACTGGACATACTGAAACATGCTACCAAGTTCAGTACTGCAGGTGGAACCTTTACTGTGTTATTAATCAGCCACTGTTAGGAATCTCAAGGCCAACAAATCCATGGCCTGTGACCTGCTGACCCCAAAATGGATCAACTGGGGCCATCTGCTGACTATGATCTTCCATCCTACCAAGTTTCAGGACAGCAGGGGCAACTATTGTCAAGTTATTGTTTGGACACTGGTTGGTACGTCTGTTATCATGACCTTGACCTTTGACTTGATCACCCAAAAATCAGTAGGGGTCATGTACTGGCCATGTAATATGTGGGAGGAATTTATGCTCAACTGTTGTCACGTTCCTGATTAAACACTGTTTTAACTAGAGCAATGACCAGGTCGTCAAGGGCCCTGCAAGCATCATATTTTTATAGTCATGTGACTTTTCGTGAAGGTCAAGGACATTTGATTGCAACCACAAATGAATTCCCTGGAATGATCGAACTATAAGTCTTACCTGGATACATAAAGTGGTCAAGTATGATGAATTTCTCTCGCATACCTTAGCAGGTATTGCACAGAAACTAATTTTGCAGTGCCCGCATGACCTTGATCTTTGACCTCAAGGTCACCCAGAAGCATTCCTCACTAATGTCTAACCTCGATTCATGTTTTAATCAAGTGTGATGAATTTTTCTCAAATCCATTCAAATACTGCATGGAACACATGTTTCAAACAACAATGTGACCTTGACCTTTGACTTCAAGATCACTTGAGACTTGTAAGTCAAAAGTGAACTTTTCTCTGGATGCATAAAATGTCTAAATATAATGAACCTCTATCAAAATACTTTTTTATAGATATTGCACAGAAAGATTTACAGTGCTATGCCACTGTGATGTTGACCTTTGACCTAAAGGTCACAAAAAGCATTATGTAGCACAGACCTATATGAATACATATTGTGAACAAGTTTGATGAACATGCACTGAATTGTTCTGGAGATATTGCATAAAACTCCATTTCAGTTTTAAGTCCCTGTAACCTCGATCTTGAGGTCAAGGTCACCCATAAACAATCCCACCCATGGTTTCACCTAGATGCATACTTTGACCACCTTTGAAGGCAATTGAATAATGTGGAAAGTCATTGTCCAGAAATGAGAAATGTACAGACAGACGGACCAATGGACCAGTCGATTCCTGTAGGACCCCCCGCATGCATCTACAATGCAGGGCCTTAACTATCAAGGTCAACACAAGCATGACCTTTGACCTGCTGACTCCAAAATCAATGGGGATCATATGCTGACCAAGTCTGAGGCTGATATAGGTCCACCCATTCTCCAGTTATTGATCAGACAGCTTATCATCTACATGTATCAACAGGCAAAACAGACCAGCTGACATGGGCAGAGCTATAAATGTCCCTCTTCTTTTTCTTCTTCCGTGTGGTACATAAAAAATCAGTAGAATCCAATCCAACATGCATCCCTACTAAGATTCTAGAGAATGCCAACCTGGATCATATTTTTGAGAAGTTAAAACACATAAATTATCAATTGGCAAGGAATGTAAACAGAGTTACACCACAGTGTCAGCCCAATTGTACGTCAACAACATAAAAATATATTAAAACATGTTTGGGACAACACTTAAGGGAACATGAGCCTGGTATTACAAAAATGAAATACTGTATTGTTTATCTTCCATCACATGGTTGGCATGCTAGCAGGGGAAAGAAAAATGTCCATTTTTTTAATGGTAAATGGGGGGGGGAAGGAGAGAGAAACCGTTCAAAAGGTGACCCCCATACTCTGACAAATAAGCATCATGCCTATTTCTTATGTTTTCACTCATTTGGTATATCAGCTACAATTAAGTCCTAAAATGGACCAGTGCCACTTTATTTTTTATTTTTTTTAGGGGGGTGGGAGGGTGGGGGGTGAGGATGGGGGAGGGAGTACTATAACTGATATATGGTAACCCACTTAAACTGGCTGAACATAACCAAAAAATTTAATCATGCTCGCTTCAGCACTTTTTGCATAAATTTGTCAGTACTTGAGAATGTTTTAAATGACATTGTATGGGAGACCTCACAGGGTAACATGAGTCACACGACAACAGCATTTGTGTACTGGTGTTGCTGTTACCACCCACCCAGAGCAACTGAGGGGGGCCTGTTACGTTTTTAGCATTATTGGATTTATCTGTACTTCAAAATGTGGATAACTGGATTTTTTTCTATTGCAAGATTTAAAGATTTTTGAAATTTAAAAATATTTTAGGATTGCTTGCAATTTCATAAAGAATTTTTGGATTTTTGGAGTCAAAACTTTTGGATTATTGGATTTTCAGGATCCCCGCCTACACACACACACAGGGCCACATTGAGAGCTGCGCACTCAGGCTTGGTATCTGCTGAAATGGGTAAACTGCCTGAAGTGTCACCCTGCCCCACTTGGTGAGAATATTGTTACAGTACATCTCAAAATATGGTAAACTGCTTTATTTTCACATTTGAACCCATGTCATGGCAAGCTATTGACCCAGAATATGCCATCATGAACTGTCTTGTATAAAATCTCTGCAAAAATGTTTTCTACTAATGAGAAATTTAAGTACAAATATTAACTCTTTCAGTGCCAATCACGACTTACGTCGATCTACTCAAGTAAAACTGGTCTGAATTACTATATGGATCCCAGAATGTATTCTTCGTAAATGGACCTTTCATTCAAGTGTCAGCATGCCTACAGTTCCAGAGAGAATATCCCAGGTCAACAGCATGACTCGGTGCACAGCGCAATGCACGCCGAGAAAAGCTGTTGACTCAGTAAAAAATTTGGCACTGAAAGAGTAGCAGATCAGAATTTACATCTGGGCATTTTTCAGCAGGAAAGAGTTAAGGCCCAGGTACTTGACTGTTTAACTCATTCCATACCAGTCCCTAATTTTTCCTTATATATTTACCTCGATTTAACATGACGATTGCATATTTGAATTCTTCATGAAAAGAGCTTTCATTCAAGTACCAACATGCTTATAGTCTTAAGTCAGTGGTTCTGGCACTGCCTGGCAAGTCATGCTGAAGCTGCCCTTGTGGCAGCTGCAGCATGACTTGCCAAGCAGTGCCAGAACCACTGAACAAGGCCTCTGACCATAGTATGAAATGAGTTAACAAATGATTGTCCAGGCACACATTTTTCTTATCTATGGTTGTTTCAAGTATCGTTATAATCCATACATGTTACCATTGTGATCATGATTAAAAATAAAGAGACAATCCAGCACTTTTTAAAATTTAAAATTTACACTGAAAATATTCTGTAACCAACATGTAACAGTAGGCCTAACGTAGCTCTTTAAAACACATTCTAATGAACAAAACCTTAATTACGCACTTGAATCATTTCATAGTATTTTATAAGATTTCAATACTTTCCATTATCATACATAACTTCAATTGATACAGTCTGATTCCACCTATTATCTCAGTTAACATCATGCATTTGAGTAAATGTAGATCATACTTAAACTACTATGGCTATATGTGGAGGCAACATTTACCTTCAGGCCAAATATCAAAATAATTATAGTCTGGACATGTATATAATGCAATTCTAAATAAGCCTATCAGCAAGACCCAGATACTTGACTTTGTGACCCAGTTCTAGAATCACAATTGTTTCATTCCTTCAAAACAAAGGACAATCAAGTTGTGACCCAAATGTGAAAGTCAGGTGGACAGATAAATGAATGCACAGGAAAAGTATTTCCTATACATGTACATGTACGTCCCTCCTCCAAGAGCAAGTTCACTTTTCTGAGGACAGATTAACTGTTTATGATTAATGTGTAAATCGTTCACCCCCTTGTTTCACGTTCTACCATCAATTAAACTTGTCACTATCCCGGAGAGGTACCAGTGAGTAAAAAAAAAAAAATGAAAATCTTTGTTCATTATTGGATGTTGATCCACGTTGTGTGATATAAGTTCTCATGAATCTCTTCTCCTGCGTCCAAACTAGAACAATCATCACCAACAGATTGGATACCCCTGCTTTGCACACAGATGGGTTCTGTGACCTTGAAAATCAGGTCAAGGTCACCAAAATGTATCAAGTCAAGAATAATGTAGATATGTAGCAGGAGACATTGTGTTTGAGGCATTCTGCTATGGACAGAGAGACAGGCAAGCTGGGCACATTGTATCTGCCAAACTTTGTCAGCAGGTGGGGGTGGGTTGGAAGGAGGGTATGATAAGAACCACATCCCCTCATTAGATTGTGACTGTGCTGCAGCACCGTCTCCTCTGTGGACCACCCCAAGTAGACTTGTATAAAGAGAACCCCCAGACCTCACATGACAACAGTGACGCATCATTTTACTGCCCGTTTCATATGATTCCGTGCAAGTCTAATATGACATTACATTATTTATGTCAAGGTTCAAAAAGACGTGCTGCACCTAGCCAATTGTTGGCTTTGTTTGCAGTGAAAAACCAAAAAATCAATAATGTAAAGACTGGCATTTTTGCAGTGTTATCACATACTTTAACCCGGTCCTGCCCAAATCCCCCCTCCCCCCCCCCCCCCCAAGCCTGGGGTAGAATGTCATATACCACAATATTTCTGATTACTTTTTTCATTATTAGGCACATTTTAAACTAAAGTTGTAATAGATCTTTCACAATAACATGCCCCTGGGTAAACATTTTTCTTTGGCACACTAACTCTTTCAGTTCCAACTGTGCTTAAGGTCGAACTACTTGATGAACTGCTATGACTTATACTAAGGGGACTAGATTCGTGTTTCTTGTGAAGATATTTTTACATTCAAGTCCCAGCATGCCCCCAGTAACAATGAATCTGATAGTCCCGGTCAACATGCTTTGGGTGCACTGAGGAAAGCTGTTGACTCGGTCAAAAATATTGCACTGACGGAGTTAACCGACCCACCCACAGATAAAAGCTGTTTACTCTGTCTTGTTCTAACCAGAAAAGAGTTAAAAGGTCACTCTGAAAGGGTCCTGATATTTACGTCACCAGACGCACAAGCTAAGGCTGATGATAAATATAGATGACCATGAGCCTATCACACCACTTAAGCACGCTGATTACAAGTCACTCCTGTTGACAAAAGAAGCCTAAATTTTCCCTTCTTGATTTTGTTCGAACTGTGTTTCATTTGCACCCCTCCACTAGTCCACAGATGTGCATTTCTTGTGTCAAAGAAATACTGTGGCTCATATTGAAAGACCCTTCCTATACGAGAGGTCCCATTTTGGAGAGATCCCCCGATGAGATCATTTTTACAGGCCCCTACAAAGAGACCATTTTTGAGAGACCCCTTGAATGAAACCATTCTTCAGAGACCCCATCTGTGAAGAGACCATTCTCAAGATCTTCTAATAGGAAAAAATAGTGAAAACACAAAAAATATTAAACCCCCCCCCAAAAAACTGGGAAAAAAGTGCAGCACCACCTGGTGAACAAATTAGGAACTATGAGTCCCTAGGAGTGTTCCTGTGTGATATCAAAGCAATTAGGTAAGCAGTTTTGGAGATGTTTTTTTTTTAAGATTTGAGAAAAAAAAAAAAAAAATCAGACTATCCTAAAATCACTGGAGTATGACCATTTGAACAAACTTGGTAGAGACTTTCACTTTGTTGCTTTTTTTTTGGACTTATTTTTAGTTTATTGTTTTATGGCCCATTTGGTGGACACCTGTGCTAAGCGGAAGTATATGCAAACTGCATCTTTTGCAGAGCACTGGGTTTGCAAGTAGCAAAGGCATGAAGTAAGTATGTGTGTGTGTGGGGGGGGGGGGGCAAGGAAGTCTGGGGGCAACCTCCTCCCAGAAAATTTGTAATCTCGGCTTTAATATTTGGTGGCATTTCAAGCAGCATTTGCTACCCATTGTTTAATGGAAAAATGTGTGCAGCAGAAGATTAACCCTTTCCCCTAGGAATTCAGTCTGAGTCTATGGCTGAGAAGTTCCTGCTGGTGTTAATATGGAAATAAAGACAGAGAACCTAAACACATTATGGGTTTATAGTTTAGACAATATCGCTGGGACCAAATATTGCAGATGATTTTAAGGTGCTTAATGATCATCGTTAGTTATTTAATTAATTTACAAAAAAGGTATGAGCCTAATAAATTTAATCCCGCGCACACATCCTACTTAAGATCTACCAACCCTGAAAATTTGAAAGGGCTAGCATTTACAGTTCCAAAGACATGGCCCAGACAAAATCATTTCTGATTTGGAGGTTGCCTAATGAAATTTTGTTAATTAATTAATTAATTAATGTACAGAAATAAGCACACAAAACAATTTCTATGCACACCTACTACTTATGATCTACCAACTCTATAAATTTCAAAGCGCTAGCATTTATAGTTTAGAGGGTATGGCTCAGAAAAACTTTGTTTCGGATGGACGCAAGGACAGACAGATGGTGCCCATTACCATATCCACGCCAACCACAAAGCCTTGTGGACAGCGGACAAAAATATGCCGTCCCAAATGCTGCCACAACCTAAATGTGAATTGAAATGTCAACATTCAGGACTGCTTTAGTGTTTTTATTTCTGAATCAGAAGTAGCAGTACTTTTCTCACCTTGGACTACTTCTGAAAGAAAAAAACTATGCTGTCCTACATGCTGACATATTTTAATTGCTGACATTTGAGTAAACATTTAGGGCCGCATATGTATCAAAGCACAGGCCGTACATGGATACAACACAAGTAAATCACTATCTGTGTGAATTGCAGTACTCTGTTAACAACTGTGCGTCCCCATCCAACTGTCCACATCTCAAGAGCAAAAATGTGGCCCCTTAGAACAACCAGAAACTGATAAGTCACATGAAGAGCCCAATGCAATAGGTTTCAAATACTGACCACTAATGATTATTCTACTAATTTTTTTGCCAGTCTGCAAGATCTATCAGACATCCACCTGTCCTATGTCTAATTTTGTAAAAGTCAACAATACACCTCTGCAGTGGTAACGCAAATGCCAGCAGGCCAGCTAGCCTTGTCCTGCTTGTGGCACTGTTAACTGACGACAGGCTTAAAGAAGTGTGTTAAGCCACATGAATAAATCAATTCATCTGGCAACAATCTGAAATTTGGATCAAGGCATTTTAGTCATTGCCCAATAGGTGGCAGCACCTTCTATAACATGAATGATTTTTGTGAGTTCCAATGTGTTAAGGCTTATGAATGAAGTCCTTGCATCTGTTTAGACACTAAAACCCCAATTTAGGTTTTAAACCTGAGAGACCTAAAGCCACATTTTTTCCAATTAAATTTACCAGTAATGATCCAAGGTCATAAATGTCACCCATGCTCTCTGCTTCTTTTTTCTCCCATGAATGATATCTGCAATAAGTACACAGCTTTTCTCAGCACACTCTGGGCAGTCTGTTCCTTCAGTGTGTCAAGGCCAGCTGTTGACTTGGTCCTGTCAAGGAAAGCTGTTGGCCTGGTCATGTCAAGGGAGGTTGTTGACTTGATCCTGTCAAGGACGGCTGTTCATTTGGTCCTGTCAAGGAAAGCTGTTGACCTGGTCCTGTCGAGGAAGGTTGTTGACTTGGCTCTGTCAAGAAAGGCTGTTGATTTGTTCCTGCCAAGGAGGGCTGTTGATTTGGTTCCATCAAGGAATCTTGTTGACCTGGTCCTGTCAAGAAAGGCCATTGGCTTGGTCCTGTCAAGGAAGGCTGTTGGCTTGGTCCTGTCAAGCAAAGTTGCTGATTTGGTCCTGTCAAGGAAGGCTGTTGACTTGATCTTGTCAAGAAAACTGTTGACTTGGTCTTGTCAATGCAGGCTGTTGACTTGGTCTTGTCAAGAAGACTGTTGACTTGGTCCTGTCAAGGAAAGCTGTTGACTTGAACCTGTCAATGAAGGCTGTTGACTTGGTCTCGTCAAGGAAGGCTGTTGACTTGGTGCTGTTAAGGAAAGCTGTTGACTTGAACCTGTCAAGGAAGGCTGTTGACTTGGTCCATACAGTTTTAACCCTAGTATTGCTGAATTGGTTTTTTAACCTGCTTTTTGGACCATGTAAACACAGGTCCCACAGCACTAGGGTTAAGCAAGGTGTAGTATCCTAACAAGCACTATATATGAAGATACAGGCTTTTTCCACCGAAGTTTACCCTTGTCAAGAGGGTGAGGGTGAGGGGTGCAATACACTTTCACTTTTTACATGTGGCATGTAGATTGTGGGTCTTACCAACCAACTTGGTCATGATTCTAAGCATGAGGTAGAACCTTAAATATTATATACGAATAATTAAGCCAAACATTTTGATAAAAATCATCATGTGTCCAAAGTGTTTTCATATTTGCCACTGCACAGGGTCAGTATGTACATCCATATCTCTATGTATCAAAGGTCAAATTTATATCCATACACGACAGTAAGGGTTTTCACTACTTGTGAAACAAGACCTTCTTGCACAATTTGGAACAAGTACTGGTTTCAGTCACGACAGAGTTTACAATGTTCACTTGTCCACATAGAAAATTTGGCTTGTCCGAGACAACAGGGCTTGCTTTGTGAAGTCCTGATGTAGTTTAGTTTCACCGTGACCACAGGGCATTGTAGTTTGTCGTTCATCAACAGTGTCACTCTTATTATCATCTGATGCCCCTATTTTATGCTGGGACATCTATACATATATACACACACTAGAAGCTCCAATTAAGACCACCTCCATAAAGAGACCATTTCTACATTAAAGACCACCAATTCACAGACCTTTCTTTAATCATCAATTATATCACCATTAAGACCACATTTTTCAGTCCCTTAGATGGTCTTAATAGGGAGATTTCCCTGCATATAATATACATATGTATGTATATATATATATATATATATATATATATATATATATATATATATATATATATATATATATATCACGTTTGGGTCGATTTTAGCGCTATAAAGCATGTGTATAAATATCACATAGGCCAGACCACTATGGGCCCTATAATAAAGTCATAAAAAAGTGGTATTATAGGCCTACTGTTTGGCAGAGTACCTATAAACGGAAGAGTACCTATAACACCAAGTATGGCTATACAATATTTATACTATTATGGGCTAAGCTAATTCCCAGATAAAGATGCATGGCATCATCTGCTGTCAGCGAGACTGCTGAATCTCTGCTGGAGCATTTGGCATCTGCTGCAGCACAACTTATTGAAGTAGGCCTTAACAAACATGAGATAAACAGATCATAGCATGGTTTGTTGTCAATACAAAGAATACCAACTCGCACAGGGTACCATTTACCTGTAGTAGAACTCCTTCGCTTCGCTCACTCCTTCTGCATATATGGCAGCCAGTGCTAGTTGATATTCTGATAATCTTCATCTTGAAAACAAACCATGCTATAATCTCTCTCTCTCTATATATATAGTAAAACTTGTCACTAAAGACCACCATCAAGGGCAAATTGAGAAAATGAGCAATCTCACAGGATAGGTAAATAAACTGCAAAGTGCCAAGAAAACGAAGCCACCTTATACATGTAATCAGCCAAACTTTGTGGGCCTTGACGTAACCCTGAGAGGCCTGACACTGATATACATGTATCTGCTACAACTTTTTCCCATTAAAATTTACCAGCAATGATCTATGTCATCAATGTTGTCTGCTTCTTTTTCACTTTACAATTAACTAACTATGGACAAATGGCCAATGGCTGTTTTTTGGCCTATGCTGGGCATATTGTGTTGGGGTGCAATCTTAGCTTAACCCTGTCTCCTCTGAACCAGCTAAAACTGGCCAGTGTTCAAAATGTCGTCTGCTTCCATGTTTTGGACTTATTTCAACAGCAATGAAAAACGTCTTGGACAAAATTGCAGATGAGACCTATCAAGACAACATGCTACAGTTCAACAGCTTCCCTTGATGTGGGTAAAGAGCTTAGCCACCAACCCACCAGATGGAAGATGTTGACTCAGTCTTAATTCACAGCAGCAGAGGTATTCTCTTCCATTTCAATTTGTACAAAGCAACATGACACACTCAATAGGGCCTATTGAGTGTGAGGGTTAACAATTTTTGTGATGGGACAAAAGAGCTAGGAAGACAACAGTTACAATAAGACATAAGGTATACTCACCACATTATTCATACATGTCTTTGACATCTTTGATATGATTTTTAAGGTATTTCATCATGCCAAATGTTCGCAATCTCTTGACACCTGAAAGTTTGAAAGTTGTACATGTTCATAAATGAGGGAGGGAGAGAGATCATCAGCGAAAAGCACAATATTTTTTTTCTGATAGAACAAAAACTTGTTTTTCTCAAAAAGAGAAATATTCCACATTTTGTTTAAAATGAGAAAAAACAAAACAAAAAAAACAAAAAAAACAAAAAAAAAAAAAATCAAAAAAAAAAACAAAACAAGAAAAAAAAAAAAAAAAACGAAAACAAAAAACAAAACAAAACAAGAGGGCTGTGTGAACAGTCCATGCTCAGCTGACCTACAGATTCATTACACTTGTGGCTCTGTGAACTTGGGATAGGATCAAGGTCACCCATTTACTGAGCAAGTCTGACCTTTATAGAAGAACACTAACATGTGCAACATCAAGGTCCTTGTTAAAGTAGTTCTCAAGTTATAGTGAAGAGTAAAATTTATCTATGTTGCACTGTGATTCCAGAAATGAGGTCAATGTCACTTGTGTACTGTCTTAGTGTGACCTTCATAGAGAAACATTAACATGTGCAACATCAAGGTTTTAACTCAAAACAGATCTCAAGTTATCAAATGAACAGTAAATTTCATATCAGTTGTCCTGTCATCTTGGGAATGAAGTCAAGGTCCAAAAATCACTGGAGCAGGACCACTAGCACATATATGTAGACACTTATAAAATGAACACCCCTACCAAGTTTGACACAAATCTGGCCAAAATTATCAAAGTTATAACCATTACGAAAAATTCCTATGTTAAACTTTCCCATTAAAATTTTTAAAAGATTTTCCAAACAAAAATCATAAAATATCTAAAAAATCACTGGAGCATGACCATCAGTACCAACCTGGTAGAGACCCACCAAAGGTACCATGCCACTACGACTGAAGTCAATCTGAAGGACAATTTCTTCAGAGAGGCAGAAAATGTGAATTGCATTAGAATGCCCATTGACTTGCATATAGTAATCAACAGAAAAGGTGTATTAACTGATAAGTACACGAATAAAAAAATCATTAAAAATCAGGAATCCACAGCAGTGACACTTCGTAATCACCTTTGTTTGACCCTTCCACAAGGAACATATCCACCAAGTTTCAGCTTAATTGGAGTGACGGTCTTGAGAAGAAGTCGAAAATAGCAAAAGCACACAAAAAATCATAAAGTATTAGAAAAAATTTCAGCACCACCTGGTGAACAAAATTAAGAACTAGGAGTCCCTAAGAGTGTTCCTGTGTGATATTAAAGCAATTGAGTGAGTGGTTTGGGGGAAAAAATTTTAAGATTTGCCCCTCCCCCCTCCCCCCCCCCCAAAAAAAAAACATAAAAAATAAAAAAAATCACTGACGTATGAAGATTTGAACAAACTTAATAGAGACCCACCCAACGTACATCCTCACCAAGTTTGAAGTAAATCTGGCTGATGGTTTTGGAGAAGTAAAAAATGTGAATTGTGGACGGAGGCACGGATAGACATGACAGATGAAGGACCATTCTATAAGCTCAGCTGACGGACAAGTCAGCTGAGCTAAAAACAAAGCATACAGATATTTACTTTTAGAACTTTCTTCTTTTTTTTTTTTTGGTATTTAAGAAAAGAAAATCCTGTCATTTCCAAAAGAGTAAGTTTTCTTGTTTCGAGAAACACTTTTATTTTTCTCCTTGCCAAAGAAATAGTTTCTCCATCCCAGAAATCCAGGCTTTTCAGAGTGAAAGCAGAAATTATATTCCACCAAATTTCTTGTTTTTAGAGAAGCAAGATATCTTTTTCTATTTTTCTTACCGTTCCTTTGTGATGAAAGCTACTTTTTGCTATGCGACCAAGTGTTGTGTGTTATTTTGAGCTGCATTAGGGCAATTTTGATATTGCAGTATTTGTTTGAGAAGTCCACCAAAAACCAATATGCACAAAAACCCATGTTGTTGCAACAAAACGACATGCATCACAACCCACCTGAATCACAAAAATAAAAAAGTATATGTAACTGTATTTATATTCAGGCATGTCACTAAATTCAAATTGGTAAATAAGTTGATTACCCAAAAGATTAAGCCCCTGCAACTTGAAGGTGTTAAGATAATAGCTAATTCTGTGACTTCCACTTCACACCAGGACTTCTGTTTTCACATATTTTCTTAAAACAAGTGAACATTAACTTACAGGTTTATGAATGATGTATCTAACATTAGACAACACAAGGGAAGAACCCAAAAAGTCATGCAGTGCAGTAATAAATATACTTGGTACATGTGCATGTACAGATTTATTGTGCATCTCTAATGTTTTTTCACACGCCCCTGTGCAATATGCAGGCATTTTAAAGTAAACGAACATTCACTAAAATACTAATACACAACAACCACTTGAAGCATATTTGTCATTTTCTCAAGCTGCCAAATTCTTTCCATACTACAGCCCCATTAAAGACATCTGTCCATTTGTCATGGCTTCTTCCCTCCAGGGTTCATACAGGTTTGTGAAAAGTAAATTCACGGACTTTTAAGGACTTTTTCAAGCACTTAAATAAAGTTTAAAAGGACCAGATCCAGTAATAGAACACAACAGACAAATTGTTTAAATCATCACTTTTCAACCCTTTACCAATAAATAAGACCAATGCATATTATTCCACATTTATACTTATTCCAACCATATATAAATCAGACTCAAATTTTGAAATAGGCAGTAGACTTTCCACAAATTTACAAAGAAGCCTAGTATATGTGGATCATATTACTGATAGTCATTTTCAAAGATAAATTCAATATGGATTATTTTATGAGTTTACTGTGACTTATGTAGGCCTACAGTCAGTACTTTGTAATTTGCAGTGTTACATTTTGACAAATGGAATTTACTAGCCACTTCAAAGGAAAATGACAGCAGAATATGTTCATCTAAATGTGATTCAAGTTCATAAATGCTAAAGTTTGAGGAAAATATTTATATTTCTTGGCAACAGTAGAACTTGCCTCATTAGGTGATGCTTAAATGTAAAATTCAAGGACTTTTCCAGGACTTTTGTCCAAAATTCTGGATTTTCAAGGTTTCCAAGGCCTTGAAGATGAATATAGCAAATTCAAGTACTTTCAAGCACTTCAAGGATATGTGCAAACCCTGTCCCTCTTTGTTCCAAAGATTTGCTGTAGTCACCTTATATTTACGAGGTAGAGTGTACAACATGTATATAACTGTTATCAGCTACTGCATATTACAACTACATGCTGATATACACAGAATACCAAGGTTGTTCTGGGTCTGGCACTAGGAATTGTATAACTGTAGCTAGTTTGGCTAAAGTAGCTTGAAACCCATTACCTAAACGCTGATATGTTGGCTAAAACTCTCAGCAAAATTCAACATGCCAAAATTATGCCCAAAAAATCTAAATTAAAATGACATGAATATGTGCATCAGTGCATTAGGAAATATTCCTAGCTAATTTGGCTAAAGTTTATAAATTTTGTGTATAAAATTGAAACTTTTTAGGAACTGGCTATTTGGCTAATGGACAGTGCTTGCCCAGTTGTTTGAATGTATTCTTGAAGTTAAGTTTTCATTTACAATAATGGAATGAATACAACAGAACACAGTCACTCTGTTAACTGCACAGTGTCCATGTTCAAAGTCAATTACATTATCAGATATGGTATGTCTAAAGACAGGTAATGGACTAGAATTGATTATCAAAATATACTTTTTCAAAGAAAATCAAGCTTAGTCTCTCTCTCTCTCTCTCTCTCTCTCTCTCTCTCTCTCTCTCTTCTCTCTCTCTCTCTCTCTCTCTCTCTCTCTCTCTCTCTCTCTCTCTCTCTCTCTCTCTCTCTCTCTCTCTCTCTCTCTCTCTCTCTCTCTCTCTCTCTCTCTCTCTCTCTCTCTCTCTCTCTCTCTCTCTCTCTCTCTCTCTCTCTCCCTCTCTCTCTCTCCTCCCTCCCTCTCTCTCCCCCCCCTCTCTCTCTCCCCCACCCCCCTCTTTTTTTTTTTCCTTAGCTGGTCTTGCCAGTTATACATCTATCAAAATATACTATATCAAAGAAAATCAAGGCTTCTTTTCTACTATTCTGTTTTCTTTTTCAATTGGTCTTGCCAAGCCTTCCTTTTAAAGAGGCACTGGGGGCATGCACTTTTTAGGGCCTGCAGAGACCCACCCAAGGTATGTCCCAACCAAATTTGAAAGGCATCTGGCCAACAGTCCCAGAGGAGTCAGCAATGAAAATTGCTGATGACAGATGACAAACAACTTTAATCCTTAGGGAGGGAGGGAGGGATAGGGCTTCCATCCTCGGTTAAGACATTTTCAGACACAAGATTGTATTTAAAACAAAAACTGTATGCTGGAGAGGTTTGAAACAAAATACTTCACAAAATTATGAACTTTTCCAGCAAACATATGCACTTTCATAGACAACACATGTACAGGCTATTTTCATGCTTTTATGAGTCTGCATTTTTTTTGTTGTTGTTGCTTTTTTTATTGTTTTTTTTGTTTTTGTTTTTTAAATAAAGGCTTTATATGTCATTTTGTAGACTACACTGGAAAGCCTCCAATCTTCAAAATGAAGCTTTACTCCAGCATCCATGTGACTGACACAAACACTACTTACCAAACACTTTCTGCAGGTCCTCATCACAGATCATGAATTGCTTGTTACTGGGATCCTACAACAACAACACGCTCACCCATAATAACAGTGCTACAGGCCTTGCCAGGACCAATCACAGGAGAGCTGCTGATAGATCAACTACTGGTACAACCATATAGAGGTGGGCTATATATATTAGCTATTAGGAGAGCTGCCCATTATTTTTTTTTCTTTCCAAAATCTGTTAGAGCAGGGAGTATTCAATGTATTGGTAAAAACGACACAATGTTAATAGCACTCCAAGTGCGACCAGTTTCGTCCATGTGTGGAGCTCGTCAGGCACTGAAAATTTAACGGCTGCTAACGCTGTATTAATAGTAAGTTTAACGTAAACAGGGGTTGGTATGTTCTATTTTGCAGTGAGAGAAGCCACGTAGCTCCAACTGAGTTTTATGACATCACAAAGTGGACATTGTGACCACTCCTCTGTACTTGGCCATCTCAGGGGGTTCTAGCGATGGTCTATGCCCAGTTTATTAATGAATAAAGCTGTGGTAGTAAATGGGCGGGTCTGTACCTTCCTCTGTGAAGATACTTGGGAATTCATTTATTAATATTTTGTCAATGTATTATCCAGAGTATTTGTGTTGTACAATAAGTCTGGTAATTTGAAGGAAAGTGTATGTTTTTGCCTTCATTTTCTGTGTGCAGCTGTTAAAATGGGGAATTTATTGTGTTTCCCTTATAAGCATTAACACTGGATGGGAAAATGAGCATAGAACTTATTAAAAATTAGAATTATACGACACAAGTATGATCATTTATTCAACGTAGCTCTCCTGTTTCTGGCAAAGTGTGAGGATGTGGGAGAATGAACATTCCCCTGTCATGGCAACGCTTGTCTAACAACTATGTTAAATGATCAACACTTATCCTCTGACCTTGCAGTCTTCAGACGTGTTTGACCAAGAAGAAAAAGAAATGTCTGCAATGACTTTTACACCAATGCAAAAAATGAAAATACATTATGTTCCCCAACGCCACCCTCAACAAAAGTGCCTGCTCACATTAAACTTAGAGTCTTTCATTCTTGGCATTTCAATGCTAAAATGTTGCCAAATGTTTGTGTGTGCATGTTGTGCTGAATCTACAAACTTCTATCGACTTAATCAGAATCTTTGTGTTCGTGTGAGCATGTACTACACTTTTACAAAAAGCAGATAGACCCAGAGATAATCAGAAACTTGCTTAACCCTTTTCCACTTGGAATTCATTAACAACGGCTTCAGAAAAGATGAAAAGTTGCAAGCTTTTTACACTTTGCAAGTTTCTTTCACTTGTTGGGCACATACATATGGGACTAGTATACTCATTATAATGTGAAACACACCAGTAAGCCCCTTGCTGCACTAGCATGTATGTACATGTATAAACTGTACAGAATCAATCAAAGACTTTGCTATGTCACATCTTGAAATTTGGATTATACAAAGCCAAGCTGGAGCAAAATGTTGTGTATGACAATGCCATATCTGCTTTTTTTTGTCACTGAATTCTGTTTTAAGTCCCTAACCATAAACCGTTCAATTTATCACGAGTTCACATGAACAGAACCTGTCATGCTTCAGAGATAGATCTACACTTCAAAAATTTGCAGCCAAATTTGAAATACACGCAAAATTGTCAAAAATTTAGTCATGGCCCTTCGATAATCCATTTTAAAATATTTTAGCCAATTACATATTTCCATAGCCAAACTGAAGAAACATGAGCATCTGGCTAATAGTCAGAGTGGTCCCTGCATTTTGCACCTCTGCTATTGTAGCCACTGGCCCAGGCGTCACATACATCATCACTTTAACTACTATCTGGCTGGAAAATTGTTTACCTGAAGTTTTCTTTGTTTTACAATCTCCCACATTCTGGAAACTACATCCTTCCTGGCCATCTACAAAGCAGAAAAAAAAATCTTGTAAAACATCACTGACCTGTTCTTTGTACATGTATCATATTATTTCTATGAGCTCTATTGTCATCTACAAAATTAAACTTCCGTAATACATGTATATTCAACTTGATCCATTAATTATTGTTGTTATAAATGACTGTGATAACCGGTATCATGAAAAACAATACCTTACATTCAATTTCCTGGAACTCTGTTTGTCCCCCTTAAACCAGTAAACTGCCTGGCGGTCAACTGTTACCTGCGTCAGTGTTTTCTTAATTACTTTGAACAGTTGTGAAAAATAACTCTTTTGTTGTAAATCCTGTTACTGTGTACCATTCTTGGTATCAGATGATATTCACACAGGGCTATCCCTAACAGAATCCAATGTATCCACATGTAACCATGTTGGACTTTGACAAAATGCTGGCACTTCTCAATTTTTGATGCTACAATGCACCCTTTTCTCCAATTTCTGATTGACACAGACTGTTGAAGAAGTGAAATATAAGATATGGTTCTGGAAAGATTTTATTTCCTGAATTGTGTAATCTGATGCTTCTTCACTAAACACCTTGCATATGAAAAACACAAACAAAACAAAAACAAAACATAACGGAATCATATCTTTGAACCTAAAAGCACTTTACATGTACAAATGTATATATTTACTGCAAAAGGTCAACCTCCCCCCCCCCCCCCAACAATATATTCAGGGTGGCTCAATTTTTTTGTACATAATTTTACCTTTTCGAATGTGTGTCAAGAAAGTCTGCCAGCAGGCACCTGTTCACTTAACCCTTTCTTTCTTAAATGATGACGGACTCTACAGATTTCTTATGTCCTGGGTCAGTAATCAGTACTTCACATGTACCATGTAAGCAGTTGACCTGTGGAACGTGGTCATGAGAGATCTCATTCTTAATATCTGTCACCAGGGGTATAACGCAAGGTCATACTGTTTTTTTTTATGCCTTTCCACCTTGAGTTCAGATTATGGCCCATGTCAACAGCTTTCTTTGAAATGGATTGGCCACTAGTAGTGTCCATGCCATGCAAGGAAAGCTGTTGACCTGCGGGATAATTGGTAAAAAAAACACTGAAGCACTAGACACTGGACAACCAGCTGGTTGGTATCACCTGGTTTTGGTCAATTTAACTCTTTCAGTGCCAACTACTTGAGATGAACTGCTCTCAATCGTAATAAGGAAGCTATATTCATATTCCTTGTAAAGACTTTATCACTCAAGTACCAGCATGCCTGCAGTTCCAGAGAATATAATGCCGAGTCAACAGCTTTCCTTGGTGAACTTACGGCACAATCCATCCAAAGAGCACCAAGGAAAGCTGTTGACTTGCTCCAAAACTTGGCACTGAAAGAGTTACGGGGGAAGCATTAAAGATTTTAAGACGCAAGTCTTACCCTCTCAGTTCCCATTATCCTGGCTAGCTCCGGAGACAAAGCACAAGGTTTACTGTATGTAGACGTACCTGCCAAAAACATATTAACATAAATCTATGCAACACAAATTTTGTACCATACAACTGATGTTATTTTGTCTTATTCATTCAACAAATACAAAACTCTATTCTTAACCTTTTTAGCAGGTATCACACACTTTTTAGACTGTAATATATTTTTCAGGTCAGGTCAAAGACTGAAGGTAAGGCAGGCATCAGCCAATGAGGTCTGCTCATTTTGAAGCCTGCATTTGATTGGCTGTTCAATGACCACTACTCTAAAGTCAATTTCCAATTCAATGCACAGATCAACAAAATTAAATTTTAAGTGAAAAAACATTCTGCTGTGTTCCAGCAACTCAATGTGACTAATTTGAACAGGGACCAGAGTTTCGCAAAATTCTGCGAGAATCTATTTGGATTTTTGTCAACTAGTCTTCTTTTTAAAGAAAGACAAATTTAGGAAAATCTTTACGTAAATGGATTCTCGCCGAAATTCTGGCCCTGTTTGAATACTGAATTCTGTTACTCAGTGGAAATATCTTCTGACAATTGTATGTCTGCAATGGGCACTAATGGGGACTGACCTCGATCCTTTAGATGTTCTGGCGAGACATACCATGAATTACCTGTACAGTGCTCTAGCCGAAGGCCACAATCTTTATGTGGAAAGTGGACCATTTTTATTGTAGTGCCCCTGTCAGTAATGACCACTTCTGATATACATGTATAGGTCTCCGCTTTTCTATGATACTAGTACTAAGGGTTAATACCAGGGGAAGGGCACTATACCACAAAAATCTGTTAAAAATATGGCAGGTCAGGGGTTCCTTTTACTCTGTAACCATTAATATTATTCTACTTTTAGTTTTTTTTTTTTTATAATTCTCAGCGTTGGTGCCTATACAGTAGTCCTTCTTTTCAGCGACCACCCTCAGCGCCAACTAAAAAGCGGTCGTATAATGCAGGTGGTCGCTCATTGGAGGAATCACATATGCAGCACCTCAAATCCATGGCAGACTTGTCCAGGTACTTAGGTAGCGAGGTACGCAAATTTCTGCCACCACCAGGTCATCATTATCAATTACATAATGCTTTAAAAAGAAATTATCATTTATCAAATTTAACAATTACAACCCTTAAAATCTTGACTGCAACAAACCACTCTTGTCTGGGTGCTGAAAGATGTGTATCGCAACTTGAAAATATTTGCCGGTCTGGAGTTTTGTCATTTTCCCATTATGCTCAATGGGCCCGATACATCGCCGGGTACGGAACCTTCGCTTGCAAAGTAACCAGCTTAAACTGTCATAAAATTGTTTTGACGGCATTACTCACTGTCTTAACTTTATTCTGCACATTCGGTGGAGTCTAACTCACAGTAATTCATAAGTTATGTATCAAAATAAGCATTTTCCCATAGCCACAACATGTGTTTTGGGCGCCATGTTGACCTCGTTCTGAACCGTGGGAAAAAATGGATCTGGCATGCACTTCGTCAGTGTTGGTCGCACATGCTCAAGCAGGCAAGCACGTGTTTGATTGGGGTTCAAAGTGATTTTGATCTAGCGAAAGTTTTCATCATTCAGTTTATAAAATATAGTATCATCAAACATGGTTCAATATTATTGGAAATGAGAATTCTAAATAATAATATTTCTGGGCTTTCCGCGTATTTGCCACAGTTAGGCTAGGTTTCGCATGCTAAAAAAGCTATGACCACGTGGCTCCGGAAAACAACGAAGATTGTTCCGGACGCTTCCGGCAACCTCCATTGTGCATTCAGATTTGAAGCATTTCAAGATGGATGATGTGAACGAACAGGAGTTGAGTGGGAGCGATAAAGTTCCCACCACAAGTAAATTTCTGTGGATCATTATGAATTTTATATTTGTAAGGACCGAGCAAGGGTCACAATAGCTAGAAGTAGAAGAAGTTCGACCGGTTTCGTTGTGTTTCACAACTCATCAGGAACTGTGGGCTAGCCGACGTTACGTCCGATATATATGCCGAGGGGTAACTTTCTGTTGCCACGTAAAACACGTTATCATGATTGCGTAACACAGAATCTCGGTTCTACAAAGACATTATTGTCAAGGTGAATTAGATTCAAAAAAATTTTGAATCCCAGCAGGCCTGTAAAATAAAGACTGCCGTAGAAACAATGCTGGGGGTCAGCAAGTGTGATTAATCAGACTTCTGGGTGGTGGTACTACCGTACCACAAAGCCCTGAACACAGGAGCTTAGGACTGTGTATAAAAACACAGTGTGGGTACATGTGTGCGGTTTCCCAATGGGTTGCACAGGTAATATGCTACCCCAAGCAAAACCACATGGAGGGATGAACTCTGAACATAAAATTTTAGCATTAGACCGAGCAAGAGAGCTCATCTCCCCATGAATTTTAGCTCACAAAACAATCCATAATATCCCAGCATACAGAGAAAGAAAAAGAAATATGATGGTCAAAATCCTCTTGAGTCGAGATCCACTATGGAGAGGCCCGATACATGCGGAGTACGCCACATTCACTGCCATTGTAAAAATGTAAATAAATGGAAAGATCCTACGCTCTTGAGGAGGAACAGATACTGATTGATCAAATTAAAAAGTTGTTGAAGGAAATTTACCGTAGAAAGAAATCCTTTACTGCTTGCACTCAATAAATTTGACAAGAACCATGTAACTTTTGTAACAATGGGTGAGTTGCATGCATGTATTTCGTTGGCAGACTTGAGGCGTAGTGGCCGGATATGGCTTAAATTTGTGTTATGCGGTCGCAAAATCAGTTCATTTTGCATGGTTGCTGGTCGCGTTTAACAGGTGGTCGTTCATACGAGGTTAATTATTAAAGAAAAACAACTTTGGTGACCAAATGTGGTCGTTCAAACCACGTGGTTGCTCATAGGAGGGGTCGTTCAAGACAGGGACTACTGTATAGATTAAACGCCAAATAGCTGGGCAGGAATATAAATATAACCGGTCACCTCCATCGAATATGGCACAATGTCCAACACATTGGCATTTTGGTAAGACTGATGAGACTGTACACCGGGATTCCTTATGGAAAATTTAAACAGACCTACACACTGACAACCAAACCAGTAACCTGCAATCACAATCCTAGCCCAGTACCAATGGGACTGCATCTCTGTGACATAAATACATGTTTGGAAGCTGCAGACAGTTTCCACAAACAAAAAACAAACAAAAAATACATTTCTATAAATTTATATGTTGTACAGTCCTGTAACTTGCAAGAGTCCAGCTGGAAAAGTGTTTTCAATACTGAACTCCATGTGGCCAACTTGGCAGTCACGTCAATGCCCACAACAAACATCTCTGGTATTGAGTGATCAGTTGCTGTAGTAGTTACAGGCTTTACCAAAAGGTGGCAGCAGCTCTCAGCACCCTTTGCTGGCCCTTCCTGCCTTCGTTTCTTTCTTTCATTTTTACGACCAAATTTGTCCGAAGTTTTCCTCGGACACAGTTATTCGGAAAACTACTGAACTTGTCATGGTAACTGACCTACTGGTGAAATAGTGCACCTAGTTTGGGATAGTCATGATTGTTTAAAATTATGCAAAATAAGGGCAATTAAAATTTTAAAGTAACATATCTTCCAAACTATGAGAGATAGACACAAAATTTCAATGTGCATGCATAGGTGTGTGACACCTGTCAATATAATGGACAGTAAATGAAAGTTGTAGAATTTCAAATAATGCTAATTAAGGGCTTTGAAAAATTTGAAAGTTGAGTATCTCCAGACCTATTATAGACAGAGGTGCCATTTTCAACTTCAATTTATAGGTTTGTGGCAAAGCCACATCCAATGAACCATTAACCAAAGTTGTAGGCTTTTAATTTATGCAAATTAGACAAATACACAAAATGAAGATCTAGAATAGCTTCAAAACTATTATAGAGGGTGTCATTCAAAATTCAGTTTATACGTTTGTGACATGGCCGCATCCAATGAACCACGAAGCAAGGTTGTAGCATTTTAATTTATGTAAATTACAGTCTGTCTGAAGACCTAATGGGGCCCTTGAATTAAGTTTTACAGATAACAACCTATCTTTACATTTAAATGCACTTGGCCTATGTGATTTCTCTTTGCCTTACCAACTCACACAGTTTTTTTCAAATAATAATATGAAACAATGTATAGGTTTTTCCTTCATAAAAACAAATGAATATACTTTGTGAGGTAGGAAGCAAAAGCAAGAGTCATAACACATGAAGTCACCTGTGCCTATTTTGGGTCAATAGGCTATTTCAATATCAATGTATTGGATTCCCAACAACCTCTGTGACAGGTGGACCAGTGTGCAGGTGGACTGAGTTGGTCTTGTGCATTGTGACACAATCATTTTGCACATAGTTTTCATTCATAATCATGTAATTAAGAGGGGAAACCTGGTCCTCTTTTAGACACACATTCAGGCACCAGACCTAGCACCTGTCCAAGGTATTGCGTGCTGATTGAAATGACATCACCATTTTGTAAACACTGTGAATTCACTTAATTTCGCTGTTTTTATTTTCACTTATTTCATTGACAGCACAAAACCATGAAAATAAAAGGACAGTGAATTATTATTTTAACATAGGTTTCACAGGAACTTTGTTCAAAATAGTGAAATTAAAACTTCCCTGTAATGCCTGAATTCCAAAAACCATGACAATTAAACCACTTGAAAATAAGTGCATCCACAGTAGCCATAACTGTTATGGCTTTTCCACTCACTCCCACTAACACAGTATTTTAAGTAGCTTTTAAGAAGAAACAAATAATAATTGCATTCTGTCATCTTGTGAAAAATCATGGGAGTTGGCAAGATGAAGGGAAACAATATGGACTTAGTGCATTCAAAAATGAGAAATGATGTTCTCTGTAAACTTCAATTCATGGGTCCCATTACAGGCAGACTGTAGCCTTATACACAAAATTTAGATAATTTTGAACAAAGGCAAGTGTAGCATTTCAAACTGTTCTCATTTTGAAGGCACCCAGACAGATTTGCTGCAAATCTTCTCTTCTAGTTCAAACTTTATTTTGTTACAACACACAACACATGTGCAAAATATTTACTTTTATTTTAAAAAAAATTTTTTTTTGATCAGACTAAAAAATTTGCCAGTCATATTACTGTACATCCTAGAGTTTACCATGCATCAGACTTCTTGGTCTGTATTTATCCAACTTTGACAATTACCACTCAATCGAATATGGGTGAAAATACAAAGACACGCAACTGCATGTACGTAATCACACATCATAAGATGCCAAAAAATCTGCTTTGATATCATTTCTCTTACTACAATGTAAGGAGTTTGCACCAGATAGAAAAAAATTTGTATATTTTCAGCAATGAATTGCAAAACCAACCCAAGCACCTTGGTGCACTGCAATCATTTGAATTAGGCCAATGTAGTACGTACTTCATGATTCAAAAGGGTCATATACATGTACCTATGTTTAAGCAATGACAGAAACACTGCTAAGCTTGCTATTTTGAACAGACCCTGTATGTACACTACCAGCCACTACAAGTACAAGATCATCAAAGAGGCATTTGTGACCCAAATCATGTCCTATCTCCCCATCATAGCATTTCTCTTCCTACTCATAACTGGTTGAGAAACCCTGTATAGTCTGTAATCATGGATATTTCACAAATTTCCTTTCTTCTTTCCACTAAACCAGCAATACAAAATGGGAACTACTACATTGAACAACATAACAAATTTGACCTTCTGCGCACCCAAGATGTTTACCAGATTTAGATAAGGAAGCCAAATTGCAGACAAGATTTATAACTGGAATATTATAACCAATTAAAATATCCATGACACTGAAAGAATGTTACGGAGAAATTTTATTAAATCAGAATATGGGAGGTGGGTCTTTACAAGGACATGGCGCTTAAACAAGACAACACATTATTTCTTCTAAACACAAACAAGCCTACCTTTTCTGGCACCACTTTTTTCTGATTTAGCTTTAGGTGGTTTCTTCTGGAAAAAAAGGACAATAACAGCATATACAGGTACATCAATATACAATGTCATGAGCTTGAAAAATCTTTCTGCACTCATCTAATCTGCCTGAACCTCACTAACCCTTCCCCTCTTGAATTTTGACTGGGTTCAAGACAAAGCCAACAAAAATCATCACAGAGCATACTAATTTTTCTGGTGATACCAGGAAGACTTCACATCAAAACCAAGATACATGTACATTTGTCCATTTATACTTTGGAGTAATAGTACCAGTACCTAGAATTATAGTGTCCGATGACCGAGTTTCCCCATCAATAAACTAGAGTATCTTTGTTGCGAAGCATAATGGTTAGAATTGCAAAGAAATGTGATCGACACATACTGTGCTCCTCTCTTCATTTACAATAGGAATTATTGCATACGCGTACATGTTTTTTTGTTTGCTTTTCTTGGAGGGGGGAAGGGGTATTTCATTCAAAATTGACTGCTCCCAAACAAACATTATAAAAAATAAATACATACATTTGAGAAACATAGTGTGATAAGATACTTCCAGCAAAATAATTGAAGTTTTGGCCTATCTAACATGTCCAAGCCAAATCTACATGTGGTAAAATATACTCAGCAGTGCATCCATCCCCCCCCCCCCCAAAAAAAATGCTTAGGCCAAAAAAAGTTTAAGTGTGTTTCCCCTAATGGACCAAAATTTTAAGGAGTAGATAGGTAGGCATAAGTTTTACTTTTTAGTCTGATAATTTGGGTGGGTCGGTATGTTGGGACCATAAGAGCTGATCTTACAATAACAATTCAGCATAGCTTACCAGCATGCCAATGATAAATGGTACACATGTAACAAACAAAAATTATTTTAGGTTCTGTCTCAAGCTCTACAACTCTCAAAACCAAGTGCATTAGAGGTTCTTAAGCTACTTTGAGGGTCAAATGTTACACTCACTGGTTTGTTTCTTGTTCTCGTTCTTCTGCCACCATTTTCTTCTTCTTGCAATTTTTTGGCTAGTTCTGCATCATCTAACTGGTAAAAACAAAGGACATCATATGGGCATTATGCGTCTTTTTGTGACAAGTGACGGGGTTTAGATACACTCAAGCTCGACTCAATATGTTTGCTTTCAACCATGCATACGACAGAAGGTCTAATTTTAAAAGTGAAGTATATTTGGTTTCACCAGTTCCTACAACTCCGGCTATAATAATAAAACCTGACGAAAAACAAAACTTGACAGCTACATTTTAAAATGTACATGCACATCAAACGGAAACCCTTTTAGATATAGTTGTTCATTTGAACGGAAATGTGCAGAATAGACTTAAGCAAGATATCACAAAATCAGGAGTTATAAGGCACAAAGGAGAATGAACTGTAAATAAGAAAACCCTTTGTTGCTTATTAAACATGCCTTTGAATGAAAAGTATCTTGCAATATATGTGCTGACTGGGCCTTTGTACATAATAATAATGTTCTGATTCCTAATAACTATGAAGTTAAATAATCTTACCTCATCTTCTGATGAATCTGTTTTTGAACTTTTCTGTTAAAAATAAAAATATACACATACATGATTCAAAACATATGAATATATGTAGGTTAAACATATGCCATGGATGAAATAACCCTACAACATAGATTTGGAGACTGAATTTGCATTTTGTTGCTGCGTGATAGTGACTACTGGTAAATTTTCAAGAAAGTCTGATCTTCCTTCAAGGCATAACTGGATCAACAACGAGGGGATGATGGGTCAGTGTTTCTGATGTATTACAGCAGCAGTGAAAAAATTGAATGAGGGAAGCAGATGAGATGTATCAAGATGACCAAGGTCACCAGCCTTCTTTGGTATCAGTTGGGCACTTAATGCCCAAGTCGTGCCAAGCAAAGCTGTATACTTAGTCTTACTTCAAGGGCAAATGGTTTAACTCATTCCCTTCCAGTCCCTGATATTTACTTATGTTTACCTAGATTTAAGATGACAATTGCATCTTTAAATTGTTCATCAACAGAGCTTTCGTTCAAGTACCAACATGCCTATCGTCTTAAGTCAGTGGTTCTGGCACTGCCTGGCAAGTCATGCTGCAGCTGCTGAAAGGGAAGCTGCAGCATGACTTGTCAGGCAGTGCTAGAACCACTGACCAAGGCCTGTGACCATAGTATGGAATGAGTTAACGCATTGCTGTCAATAGATGACAGAGGTGTGTAATGAGAAGGAATCTGTATTTGTATGCAATACATTTATGCCATACAAATTCCTAATTCATAAAAGTGGCTTTTCTTCTTAAAGCAATCTACATGTACATTAGAATATTAGTCACACAATACATAAATGATTCATCACAAACCTTGGATACTTTTTGCTTTTTGTGCACTGGTCCTGCGTCTTCTGGCTGAGAGACAAATATGTATGCAAACATTAATTTTCAATGATGTTGTAAACATTTGAAAAAAAAAAAACTCAGTTCAACACAAACATGGCAATTTGGAGGAGTTACCAGCTACATATTAGAAATATAAATCCAATAATCTTTCCTTTGCATCTGCATATGAGGACGTGACACTCCCCTTCCGACAGCGACTCACCATGCTAGCTGACCATCAAGTTTTCTGGCAACTGAAACATGTTCCTCAACTCATAAAGTATATAATATGTTGGTAAAGGCCTAGGTAACTGCTTTTGGATTTGGCTGATAATTCATGCTGCATCTGCCCTTGCAGCATTTTTGTCAAAAATTCTATGTGATCTACAGAACAGAAGACTAATCTATAGCATATTTAATTCATTTGAAACTGGTTTGGGTTTTGCAGAACTGGTTTCAACACTTTTACTTGGGTATACAAATGTGTTGTTTCATTTGGTTTTGATTGAAACCTACCCCCAATTACATGCAGCTTCTTACAGTTTGTACTCCACAATGAATAATTCTCTGAAAACTGAAAGTGGTTTCAACAGTCACACCACTTTGGCTCTCTTTCTATGGTTTTAATTTGCATTCCCCATGTGTTTTGACTTAATCATACATAATATTATGGTTTTGCAAACTGGTTTCACTTATATTAGGAAAATTATCTTCTGGCAGGTTTTAGTTTCATGAAACCAGTTTCAGCTCTCTGACAAATGAAAGTGTGCTTTCCCAAAAATGGTTTCAGTTCCAAAATTTTTTGCTGGGTCAAATGCCCACTCAACTACATTGTACTCACACTTTACAACAGTAGTGGCATATATCCGAGTTATGAGACAAGTCTTGCACGTTACCTGTCACTATGCAAGAGTGGATGTAACAAAGTGTGACAGATACAGAAAACGTATGCATTCTTCTGTTTTTTTCCCCCAAACACATGGCACTATCCATGCTTTTACTTTGTCTCTGCTCAGTGCCTTTACTCCATACAAAAGATGAATTTTCAGCTATTTCCCTTTTCAAGAAGACTAAAATGTCTTCCCTGCCTGCTTCCAGGTCAACCGCTTGATGGCAATAGGAGCCCATTTACGGCAGTACTGTATACATGTATTATTCTCGTAAAATATTTTACGACATCTAAATTAAGCCTGTAGAGCTGACAGATTTGAACAGCTTGAAAGATATTTAAATATACTTTTTTTTCAGAAAAATAAAAAAAAATGCGTAAATACGCAAAAATGTACATTTTTCACATGCCTGAAAATGTCATTATTTTAATTTGATCACCAGAACTACCACACAACAGTGTATCAATAAACAACTCACAGCTTCAAAATCTGACTCGGATCCTGATGCGTCCTCATCTTTGTCTTCTGTTTCGGATGGTTCTTCCTCCTCTTCGCTGTTGCCATTTGTTGCTGCAGCAGCTGCAGTACTCGTCTTCTTGGCCTTCTTTTTGGCTTCTTCCTCCTCCTGCCTCCTGGCCACACATTCCATCACCATGCCATCAATCTCCTTCTTCCTGTGGTCACACACCATTTTAAACCACAATAAGTAACACAATGATATTTTCTCACTGACGCTAATGAAGAAGCACATGGACTTTGTATTTCATCTGCTCCAGTATTTTCAGTTAACTTTTCCCCTTTTTTAACTCTTTTAATGCCAATTTTGGACAAACTCAACAGCTTTTCCTGGCATGCTTTGGGCACAATGGACCCGGAGTGCATTCAGAACTGCTGTTGACTTGGATCATCCCTATGATCTCTGCAACTATATGTTATATGCTGGTACTTGAAGGACAGGCTGGTTTAACTCATTCCATACCAGTCCCTGATTTTTCCATATATTTACCAAGATTTAAGGGAACAATTACATATTTAAATTCTTCCTGAATGAGTTAAAAGGAATACAAATCTTCCATAACTGCCTGGCAATTCATGCTACAGCTGCCACAAGGGCAGCTGCAGCGTGACTTGCCAGGCAGTGCCAGAACCACTGACCAATGCCTGTCACCATAGCATGGAATGAGTTAAAAGGAATACAAATCTTCCATCATTAGGTTAATCAAGAGCACATGGACTCTTGTCAAAACTGGCAGTGGAATTGTTAACATGTTCAACAGAAAGCACTTCGAATAATAACTGTTGATGCAAAGTTGACTCAAGACTTTTCCTGCTCTGAAAGGGTTACATGTTGGAGGTGAACAATTTGATTCTGTGTGTATGTGTCACTGGCTGGCTGTGCAGTACCTCCTTTGAGAGACAGCCCCTACACAGGTCTAAAATTGGTCACATAAAGCAGGTGGTCTCACAATGGAGGTCATATAATAGTACAAGGAAGGGACTTGGGAGCTGACAAGTGTGGCCATAAAAGGCAGGTGGTTTCACATTGGAGTAGTCTCTCAAAGGAGGGAATACTGAGTAAATAGTCCACACAACCCTTAAAACAATCTCAACTCACAGCTAAGGCCCTGAATTGCTTCAATTTTTAACCTTTTTTGTGCATATTTTGCTCCAAATTTGCTATTTAATGTTTAGTATTCTGCAATTTGTTTATAGTATTGGGGCATTTGGAGTTGCATTCTGTGTACATGAGGGAACAAATCCATTCTACCATTCTGCAACTTTACACATGGAAAAGGCAATGATACAGTCGCATCAAGCACTATCCATTTGTGAAATAGTCCTTGGCTAAAAAGGTGTCATTTGGCTATGAATGTTTTCAAGCTTTGTGAAAATAAAGTATACTTTTCTGAATTTCTGCAACTACTGATAACCAAACTGAATGGTCAAAAGTTCAAAACATTACACTTTTTCGGCGTGTCATTTTATTTTTATTTGGAATACACTGATCATTTATTTGGAATACATCGATCATTCAAAAGACCAAGTGGTTTCATTGATCTGACCTGGGAACTGCCATCTAGGCTAACATTTGCACTTGCCTGATCTGAATGAATAAAATTTATCTACAAAAGACTACAAACACAATACAATCTCCGAGAACTCTTACATGTTGATTATCTTTTAATGTGGACACTCGATGAACCATGCATGAAAAGGTCAGCACTGACCTCTGTACTTTTTGTCAATAAAATCTTTTGTATCTTTCTTTGTTTACAAATATCAGCACGATAATAAACAAATACTAAAATGTTTTTTCTGCATTTTGTTCCACTGCTACTGTATCATACAATGTCTTCAAATGCACACAGCTGGAATGCTGCCTATCACAGCAATCAACTGCCACCTTACGAAGTACGTGCCACATAAAATTGTGTTCAGAATGGAAGGGTGGCTTCAGAAACCCCAACTGTGACGTCATAGTGATGGCGCTCCACGTGTTCTTCGACACGAGCCGGTCTTTGCAGGCGTGCACCTGCTATATTCTATGCCTATTTACGCCTAAGCAAACACAGAGCTTTAAATTCCTCTTGTTTCACGCTGGCTCAAATTACGTTATTCCACTTGGGTTTTTTTCAAACATTATTCGTTACCTTTCGGTTAAGTCCGTATCATATTTGGCTTCCAACTGCTTGCGAACTTTCTTTGATGAGAGCTGCTTGAGGTCTGCTTCATCAATAATGGCTGGAACAGAAACCGATGTATTGTCAAAAATGTATACATGTAACAGTCTTGTTTCATTGGAAATGCTAATGGAGGAACTATGATAATGAAAGAATGCACAAAATAGCACAATACCTCGGACAGTTTTCCGCAATTCTTTCTCGCTAACGGTCGCCATGTTGATGCACAAGGTTGTGCTCAATTCGTCCACAGGAGGGCACTTTTGGCGCAACATTGCAACCGGTGGCGATTCTGATCCTGACAACGATTAGCAGGGCTGCCAATTGAAGGTACCCTGTAAGAAACAACACTAAATGTAACACAAATCCAACAAGGATATTATCAAATGAAACAAGAATGAATCAATGTACAACAATACACAAATAAACAAACAAACAAAACAAACAAACAAAAAACAACAAAAAAATGAAATAAGAAGTGATACATGTATTGCTGTAACAAAAACTTTTGTGCTGCACCAAGATTAGGCACTAGGCCTATGTAAGGTTACAAAGGGTTTTTATTTATCTTATTATGTCTGGGTGCCAACCCAGACATTTTGTTTTTCTTTCTTTCTTTCTTTCTTTCTTTCTTTCTTTCTTTCTTTCTTTCTTTCTTTCTTTCTTTCTTTCTTTCTTTCTTTCTTTCTTTCTTTCTTCTTTTCCAAAACTACTGTAGATGGAGTAGCCGTTCCAACTTCAAATAGGTTTGTGACAAAGCCGCATGCAATGAACTATAAACCAAAGTTGTAGACTTTTTATTCATGCAAATTAGGAACATTCAAAATTAAAATCTTGATAGCTTAAAAATATTATAGATAGAGGTGTCTTTCGAACTTCAATTTAAAGGTTTGTAACATAGCCGAATCCAATGAACCACAAACCAAACTTGTAAAATTTTAATTTATGCAAATAAGGTGAATACACAAAATTTAAATATTTTTGAATAACTTCAAAACTATTATAGAAAGAGGTGCCATCTTGTCTTCAGTTTAAAGGTTTGTAACATAGATGCATCCAATCAAACAAAAATGTAAAAATTTAACTTATGCAAATTGGGTGATTACACAAAATTTAAATCTTACACAACTTCAAAACTATTATACATAGAGGTGATATTCCATTTCAATTTGTAGGTTTCGGGCATAGCCACATCTAACGAACCCTGAACCAAAGTTCCAGAATATTAATTTATGCAAGTTGGGTGAATACAAAAAATTCAAATCTTGAATAGCTTGAAAACTATCATAGAGGTGGCATTTCAAACTCACTCTGTATGTTTGTGACATAGGTGCATCCACTGAACCATGAACCAAAGTTGATGGATTTTAATTTATGCGAATAAGGCGGATACACAAAATCTAAATCTTCAATAACTTCAAAACTATTATATATAGAGGTACACTGCAACTTCAATTTGTATGTTTGGAACACAGGTGCATGCAATGAACCGTGAACCAAAGTTGGTGGCCTTTAATTTATTCAAATTATGCAATACACAAAACTAAAATCGTGAATAGGTTCATAACTGCTGTAGATAAGTTTGTGACATAGCCACATCCAATAAACCAAGAACCAAAGTTACAGCATTTTAATTCATACAAATTAGGGCAATACACAAAATTTAGATTATGTTGAACAATGGCAAAGTGTATCATTTCAAACTGTTCTCATTTTGAAGGCACCCAGACAGATTTGTTGTGAAGCAAATCTTCTTTTCTAATTTTATTATTATAATCTCTTTTTTTTTTTTTTTTTCTTTTTTTGTTGTTGTTGTTGTCTTAAACTTTGGGGCGGAACCCCGAGGGAGAATCCTATTTTCATTTTTATTTATAAGTTATTCAAATAAGGGTTAGGAACACGTCACCAATATTTAGTATAACAACATCGAAGCGCTTTCCATTAGTTCTATAAACGGTAATAGATATTGGTATTCTTTCTTCCGCAGACCCGTATCCCAGCGCAAAGTTTTGAGTGCATGGAAAAGTACAGATAAAAGTAATAAAAGCTGATATAAAAATTCATAAGGCATTCAGTGACTTCGGGTATTCTTTAATTTGGCAGTTTTAAATGCTACATGTACACCACCTGGTATTAACTATTGTTGGCTGCAGTCTTTTAGCATATATCCTGGAAATTCCATTGACAATTGTGGTATAATCAAAAACATTTTTGGCATTTTAGTAGGCATTTCTGCAAATCTGTTTTGTGTATGTAGAGTATTGAGAGAAAATGTCACAAGAAACCAATTAAACACGCAAAGTGCTCAAATGGTACTTCTGGCTTCACACAAAATGTCATGGCATAATGTTCTGCACAAGAGGGACAAGCATAGGACTCTAAATGGAGCTGTAACTTCATATTGCACACACATATATTTATAGGCAATGCGTCAAGCATTATGAATGAATGCATCTGCATGTACTGTCACTTAAAACATTGTCACCGTATTAAATTGCGAGTAATTTCAAACTAACTATACAGTGTCGCCACCTGTAGTCCGGTGCAGAGCCCTGATAGGCGTCCAGCGGGCAGAACTCCGAGAAGCTCCTGAATTTTTACATATTTTAACCCATTCAACACAATTTTCTGGCATCAAAACGCATTTCGTTATGTCTATAATAATAATATTGTGAGCTCCGTCTGGCGCTCCAGAATATACTTCACGCAAGTTATACATGTGCCTATCTATTTTTCACGAACATTCCATTGTTTAAGTGGTACATATTTTAAAGAAAAGAAAAAAGGGGAAAAAAAGAAAAAAATCCCCATGAGGAAAAATAGGAGAAAACATAATAAGCAGAAGACATTTATTTATGTTGTTTTATTTTACTTTATTTTATTTATTTATTTATTTATTTATTTATTTATTTATTTATTTATTTATTTATTTATTTATTTATTTATTTATTTATTTATTTATTTATTTATATTTTTTATTTATTTATTTATCTATTTATTTTTATATTATTTATATATTTATTTTATTTTTTTTATATATTTATTCATTCGTTCATTCATTCATTTATTCATTTAATTAATTAATTTAGTGATAGTGTGGTCTAGGTATTCATTAGCTTAAAGTTTTTTCCTCTGGTAGAAAATCCCGTTTCCTTTTACATTTTTTTCAGTTCTTTAAAAATACACGAAAAGGTGAAAAGATACGGAATATCAACATTTTTTTCTTCATTTTGACTATTTTGTTCAGTTTACTAACAAATAAACAGAGACTAAATTTTCTTTCTAAGAATTTCTTCCCATGAGGTGCTTGTACTAAATCTCAGAAAAGGAAAGCAAAAGAAAAAAACTCGAAAAAATTCCCAGCTATGCATCAAATTTCAGACTGCAATGTAAATCAGTAGGAAAATAAAACCATGAGGTTTAGTTTCAAAACAATTAAACAAAGAAAAGGTGGAAATCAGGCACAGTGAGTGCAAATTAGTGGTAAGAAATAGAATCAGGGCAGTTGACAAGGTATGTATTTCAGCCGAGGAACTGGGCTTTGAAATTACAGCACTTAATGCAGATAAAGTTACGAAGCACTTTTGACTCAAATTAATTTCCCTAAACAAGTTTTGAAATCTAAACTAAAATGATTTTTTTTTTCATTCCAAAACTATAAGCAAAAATGAATTACATTTACGGATAGAATCCTGGAAGAAAGTCTTAAGAAAATTGTTCGTTAATCGATCTCATTTGATGACTCTCATAGTGATTACAAAGCTCCTGAAGTCACTCCAGCAGGAAAATAGAGGCATGAATTTTAAAACTGTAAAAGATTGATTCAACTTCAGCAAGTCAGGATAAATTGATCTAAAGAGCCCTACATAATAGTCAGCAAAATTAAGTACTTTGATAGATAATCTAAACTTTAATTGCTTCCCAAATTAAGCCCAGCATTTTTATGACATGGCTGGGTGTTTAAAATGGTATGACAGTGTAGTGAGAAGCATTGTGAGAAAGCACGAGAATCCTAAAATTCTGGATTAATTATAACTGAAAAGAAATGACTGATTGTTGGATTAAAAGAAAGCAGAGACCTAACTATTAAGGAAGATCAAAATTCCTGAAATTGGGGTCCTTATTGACAGAGCTTTCCAGGTATTGCCCTGATGACAAGGTAGTAAAAAATACCAGTTGCTCGTAAGCACCCACCCCCTTAACTAATCTTTTTCGTTTTGTGCAAAATCAGAGGGCTATTTATTGTAACTTTAACTGCTTTCAGTTTTTCTTCAGTATAAACAAAATTTTCTTTAAAAAATGAGCCATAAAATAGAAACGCGTACAAAATCTCCAAGACTAAACTTGCATTCAGTCTTTACAGATTCAGTGAAAGAGGTGGGTTTATTTCCTCACTTCACTTCATAAGGTTGCGTCCACAATTTAGTTTCATTCGTTCCAGTTCCCTGCGCCGGTGCCACTTTCAAAATACAACGATACGAATTTTATCTATCTGTGATGTTGTGCGAAATGTCAATCCGCTTTACTAAGTTTGTTTGTATGAAAAATATTTATGCAAGTTGATTTCAAATTTTCTCATACATTTTTCTGCTATTGAAGCCTTTGTTTCATTTCACATCGTAAACTGCTTTGTGTGAAATATAAGGGACACTTTTGCAGGGCTTGTCAGGTACATTCTGAACCAGCGTCGCTTCTACATGGAAATGGTCTTCTGGATTATTTCAATATGTCTTCAAATGCATTAGCTACTTCCGCATTCGGCTTAGGTTTTGAAGGTCTCGTCCACGAAAAACGTGAAAATGCATCTATAACACACAGAAAATAAAAGGAAAAAAAATAATTCTGATCCGTTTTGAGTTCATCGATACAAAACAGATCTGTTTCCCACATGAAATCCGAGCCACTTGTAATTATTTTATTACGCTTGAATTTAGAGTTACTAACAGTGCATCAGGTATATGTAGCCTAGTTTGATGATCTGGATATATTTTTTGCCATCTTGCTACACAAACTTATGAGGCTTATTGATGGCACTGAAGCTTACAGGGGTTAATGGATCACATAAAGTCTTTTCCAAATACGCTTTTTTATTTACATCCGTATCGTTGGCAACAATAAACCTATATAGTTAACTTCAGTAGTGAGAACAAAGAACTGAATAGGTTTCACATCGAAAGCATTTTTAAACACTGCGTCACAATTTAATCTATCTCTCTTTGATTCAATTGGTAACAGCCTTGCCACGTGTCTTGCTACCGTAAGGTATTCTAGGAGGTAACAGTGCTGTTGGCACGCGTTGTTTCGCTTTATCTTCATTCTCCTTAGCCTTTTCCATTAGTGTCATCAGACATTAAATTATTTCCATTCGAACTCGGTAGTTCTGTTTAGACAGCAACATGATTGGTATCAACATCTTACCCTTCCGTCTCACTCTTTGGATTTTTTACAATTCTTTTCACGTCTTTTTGCAATGTGGATGTCAAAGCATTCATATGCTTTGAACTATCCATGTCAATTTTTCTCCACCTTTCAGATTTCCAGCGAAACAGATTTATGTGCATCACTCATTGCAAGACCTCCAAGATTGGGTGTATCAGGGATAACAGCACTGAAGTATGTCCACAATGATTAGTAATAATCTTTTGCTTGCATCCAGTGCTGACCATTTTATCAGCAAGAATGCGAAGTTTGGACTTGTGTTGGCTTATTTTACCTAAATTCAATTTGGATAAAGGAATAGTTTCAAAGAGAAGATCGTGCACTATATCACTTATCACGGAAGTTTTGTCCTTTGTCAATTTTTTAGATGCAATGCACGGTTTGGGCTATTATAGTCCCATAAAAAAGAACGAAAGTTTTTGTTTTTCATTAAAAGGTTAATCATACTCAGTCCAGATTACAAGTGATAGTGATGCTCATCTGACTCAATGTCACAAGTACAATTGAATTAATAATTGTGAATGACAACTTTTCCTGGCAAAATACGAGATCCCACCCGAAATCTGTCCTCAAATCTATTAAAAGATGGCCATAATTTTATACTGTCAATGTCTGCATTCATAAGCGACTTTGGACCAGGAAATACTTGACAAATAAAACTGGATTACCAGGAAATACTTGACGAATAAAACTGGATTACCAGGAAATACTTGACGACTTAAATGATGCACCTGGTATGTGTTATGACCCTAGCACATTTTAGGAGAAATTGATAATGCGTGTTGAGAGCTATGAATCTGGGTGCACGGTTGGCTGAGCGGTAAGACGCTCGCATTTCACCTCTGCAACCCGGGTTCGATTCTCGTCCTGGGCAGCATGTGGAAAAAGTTCCTGCCACTTTAACCGTGCACGATGGTTTTCTCCGAGTTCTTCGGTTTCCTTCACTAGGCAAGGTAGGAAGTATACGCCAACATCTGTGCCATGGAGAGTGACTCGATAAGTCAATACTTGACTTCTTTCACAATCCATGTAAAACAAATGTGTCTATACTTTTTTTTTGTCTATACTTTTTTAATCTCGTCCACGCTCCTTTGTAGTACAACTTCTGATTGATGTATATGACCTTCAGCCCTATGATGCGGTCCGTGTGAAAATAGCTTCTCCGCCTCTTTGCTGTTTGCCACTTCAGACATATGATCATCCAGCACTACCATTTCACTGGAGCGAAGGAAGTTAATTTTTGTAGCTGTTTTTCCAAGTGTAAACATTCCGTAAATATAATATCGGGGGAGCAGGTTCTCTATTTCTTCGTTTAATGGTTGATGAATTATGTTTTCTCTGGGTATTTTCTTCGAAAAAGGTACCCTGTTGGAACTTTTCTTCAAGTGAAGAAGATCATGAAACAACAATTTAAGTCGCAAAAGTAAGTGGGCGATCGGTCATGCTGTTTCACAACTTTAATTGTTCAAGTTTATTGTTGGCTTTGTTGCCTTGAATTCCAAACCTGTCGACTCTGTTTGATCTTGTATTTTGTTGGCAAACAAGTTAACGCCAAAGTGATTTGTTCAAGGCTTGCTGGTGACTGGACTGGGTCCTGAGCACTGACTACATATTCATTGTCATCTTCTTCTTGCAATGCTCCATGCCAATCTACCAATGATGAGTACTTTTATTTACAGATGGGTGGCCAACAATTTTGTCATAAAAAATAATTTACTACTTAAATATATGTGCGTGTGCATGCACACTAACATTCAATGTCAGGTTTTAACAATGGTAACGTTATGGTTCAAAATGACCAAGGGATCTGAAGTAAAGTTTTGAAAACTTTCAAAAGATTTATGCATCTATAAAACTTTCTTATTGCCAGGTTTTTGTCAGTTCTGAGTTACTGGATGTTGAGGTCTGGTTGAGATACCTAAAGCGTGTGAGGGATGGAACATTCACTCTGCTCGAAACTAGTTATCTCATCGATGACGACTCCAATGTTAAAATTTTAACTATGACGACATAAAGAGAGGATGAGGCAGAAGTGCATACGGTTTTAATCATTGCTGATTAATGCAGACTGATGACCATTCATAAACATGTGACGTGAGATTTCTTAACCGTAGTTGTTACCTTTTTGGAAACTTGGAAACGATGACGACTTATTGGTTCAACAATGAAAGTTAAAAGTGACATTGCCTATTGCTGCAAAATTACTTGGAAACCATTTAAAGTGATTGAATGTTGAAACGTTACTGTCTGTTCTAATGCGTTTTGATCAAGGATATGTCTTTGTTCTGGTTGGTGATAATACATCTAAGACACGATTTTTGTCATAGACACATTATTGACTAAAGAGAAAAAACGATAATCATTATTATACATGGATCATTCATATTTTATGAAACGTAATTACATGTATAAGCTAGAGACATGTAGTACACAATAGTTTGTACTTTTTTGGGTGGGGGTGGGGGGCGGCATCCCAGTTCTGGTGTTGCATTGGCAATAAAAATGTGTATGGTTCAAGGCAAAAGAAAATCTGCACTTGACTCTGAAAGAACCTGCATGATAGCATGGAACTGCTGGGATGCATGATTTTCTTAAAACTGTTTTCTTGGTGCTGCTTATGCAGTAGGGGGTAATTTGTTGTTTAAAAGCCAGAGAAAAGCTAGATGAAATAAATTCATGTATACTGATCACACAACAATCTTTCAGATCGTAAATAAGACATGAAACATGTTATATAATATCACATTAAACACAAATCAGTGATAAACAAAGTTTATTTTTCCGTGAATGCACTGGAAAATAATGCAATCAATATTGGCGCTTGCATTTTATGATGATTTAGATTGGGCATCTAGTTCATATTAAAGTTGAGGTCAGCTATATCCTGTTTGTATATCATTGCAGTCTTGCTATGGCACTTCACATGACAGTCCTGTTGCGGAACTTCATTACAAATGGCTACTTCATCAAAATGCATATTAATAACATTTACACTTCCAACATTTGGTCCTTATCTGATTTAAAGGAAGCCATCACGTTTTGAGACATATGCAGATACATCTCATTAAAAATCAAAACAAAAACAAAAACAAAAACAAAACTGTTAAAAGTATTTAAGTGTTATGCACACACTCGTGCAGGTTGAGGTAGGGCTCTTCAACTGTCAGGACTATGATTAAATCATGTTTATTCATTTACTTGCTGTGAACATTCACCCTTACACCCATACAGTGTTATACGTGGCTGCCTTTCATTTAAACAGCTACAAGGCGGTTTAGATTGAATCAAACCACCACAGATTGCTATTTAGGGTAACCTCCTGGAGGTTTGTTGGAAATGTAATTTAAACTGGTACTGGGGTCAGTAACGATGTCTTCTGTTTCCATCCCCATCCAGTGGGTGGTTGCAGCTAGGGACCCTTCTTAAGGGTATTACTCCACACGTGTCCACTCCGAAAGAGATCAGGCGTTACGAAATCTGTTGTATTAAGTCTTCTGGAAAAACACAGGAGACTAATATATCTGAAATCATGAGGGCGCCAGCAGCCATCTTGTTTGTGGATATTGATGTCAAATGCATTTCACTCCCTCAAATTTGCCACGTGAATTACACGTTTCATGCTAAATGATTAAAATGTTGGAATGTGTTCCTTTTTGACACTAATTAGCATGATTTATGCTAATTGAGGCAATGTAATGGTATTCACTCAAAAATGAGAAGTGTTAATAATTTGTGATAATGGAACATAACAGGTCTCAGTTCTGACATCATGGAACAACGAGAACACACATCAGGGTGGGTTACAAACCATCAACTTCCATAACTTCAAAGCAGTTCAGATTTTCTTTCACCTTTCACGTTCAAATCACCTTCAGTCATAAAATTCCCACCCCAAAATAGTATAAAGTGGTTCTAAAGATACGCACAATGCGTGGAGGGAAGATATCAACCAGCGGATAGCTTGAAATTTGGAAGGTCAAAATGGCCGCTAGGTATCAAAATGACCTCGGAAATGCATTTCTTAGCCTTAAATTAGTTAGTTACAACTATTCACACATATATTTTTGACTATCATTGGCTGCAAAGTTAGCCGGTCCTTTCATTCTGGTGTTCATTTGCATAATTTATGCTAATTTGGTGACTTTAAGCATAGAGACAGAGAGTCTCCTTGTATATTTTTTTGCCATTTTGCCCCAGGGAAGACTTGTGACAAGTCGGACCTTTGCACTATGAAATGCAGTGATCACCCCTTGTTTTTTACCCTGAACAAGTCTGCTGTCATGCCACAGATAGTAGTTGTCTGCAATAGCCAAACTTTTGGAGCAGTCCTGTGCTTCGCTTCAAATGATTGGTTGCTGCGATAACATTGCTAGGCAAATGCACATGCAGTGTTGATTGCAAACGAAAGTCACAAAGACGCTATAAATGCGGACCACCTGGACCCCACTTATATCACAAACAAAAATATGTGTGAGTGTGGTAACTGGAAATGACATGTTCAATATATATAATTTTAAGTGGTGTAAACAACCGTTTGGTTTTGGGTCTCAGTGGCAAAACAGACGACCAATTGTTTATTCTTCGTACAAAAATGACATTTCCAGTCCTATGATTGCTTATTATTCTTATGGGAAACAATTGCGTTCTAAAACACCGCCCTAATGACTCGTGCTTAATTTCATTATAAAAATAACAACGATCCAATTGTTTTAAAAATTCTTGAGAAGAACGTGTGCAATATGGACAATGGTACTTCCATATGTATATATGTTAGACAGTGACAGGTTAGCTTATGGCGAGTAAAGAGTTCGGACTGTGGAATAGGGTAATGACTACTAGGAAGTGGTTCTTGACAAAAAGTCACAAATACAATAGTAAACTATTTACAGAAACTTTTTGTCTTCCTCCCAATCACAGGTCCTGCGAGAATATTGCTAGCCAGCAAGACCACCAAAGTTGGTCGCAATGCTGAAAAGTCAATGAACCAAATTAGGTCACAGACAATATATAACCCAAGTTAAATCAAAGCCAACAGTGTATCACTGATTCACAGATATATTCCTTTTTTGTATACAGAAGGCTGATTAGTTGATCCATGTACATCAAGATCATCGTCACCACACATATTTTATTTTTTACAGTAGCATGTAATGAATGTTTTACTGTGCCTTTAAGGATCTGATTGGAACATAAACGTCATTGCAATGGCTCAAGGGTATATAAACTACAAGTATAAAAAATGCATCGGAATTATGTTTTCCATATCCACATCGCCATAACGTTGATCCTAAGATGCAGCAAAATCTTGCCATCTAATCACATTTTTCAGCATGTATTTAAATATAAATATGTTAGCTGACATATAATACAACATAACACATAACAGCATTAGAGACAATCTAATAAACCTAGTGCTATCTAGGTGACTCGGCACACATGTTGCGCGCAACCCAGGTAAACCCGGTCTTCAATTTGTTCTGATCAGTATTTTCGAGCACAGGTACGTGAATAATGACAAAGAAAAGGGAGCAAATTGATGACTGATTTGTCCCTGGATTGCACGCAACATGTGTGCCGACTCACATTGTTTCTATGTCCTTAAACAGGAGTGCCAAGTGGAAGACTTCTACATTACATCTGAATGCCATGTGGCTATATTATCTTATATTTAGCTGCGTGTGACAAGGCATTACCAATGTACATTAGAAATGGTAATGGGACAGAATCTAATCCATTGACGTTTTGTAATAAAAGAGATTCAATAAAACCTGTTTACAAGGCCGCAAAGAACATGAGAAGGTAAACGTAAGTAGCCAAATACATTGAAATTAATTTCTACTTTCAAGCCTAAAACACCCCAGAGACGATTAATAGAAACTTTCTTGCCTATCGTGTACGCAACATTTTCAGACAATATCTATTGCATGTGGTTCACTTAATGCTTGCCGGGATAAATAATTATTTGGAAACTTGTGCAGACTGCACATCCCTTACACAAGATTCAAAAGTCCCAAATTCACCCTCTCATGTTGGTTTTAATTATGTTAAAATGCATTTAACTGAACAGTAGTATGAGATCATGACGCGTCAATCTCGCATTTTGAAAATCAGTACAATAAAAAAAAACCGTCTAAGGCTTGATAAGCTCATCAACACGAACACCCCGAGATAAAACAGCAAGATTCGAATATCCACCAAGCAACACACATTCTTTGAATAACTGAAGATGATAAGATGTCATGTTGACAACATGAATAATGAATATCGTGAGAAATACAAAAAGACAACAATTTTCAATAAAAAAAGAGAAACTACGTTGAAAATTAGAGGAAACAAGAACCATCCATGATCTGAACCCTCAGCCATCAAAAAGCAAAGTCGAAATTCAGAATTCCAAGGTAGACAGACCAATAACTTTATCATCATTTCATATCAGTGAATGAATATGAAATCAGTATGAATCAACATATGTATATCCTGACTTGAGACAGGTGCCAACAAACAAGTTAGTAGGAGTTTAAATAGATTTTATGCAAGCAACTCTCAACTTAAAGAAAGGCTTTGCCCCTCAGACGAATTTGATAAAATATCAGCTGCATTTGTTAAGTTTATATATTCAATACGTCATTTATATAACACATCAAATTCACATGATGATGATATAATAAGTTTTGATTTTTATCCAGAAACTTCAAAAATGATTTTTAATTTCATTTTCGAATATCCCAGTTTTACGGTTTTTCGAAGAATAAGTAAATGACGTGAGTGAAAGTGATCAAAATCGGAGCGTACTCTAGCACGTAACCTAGATACGTCATTATAGATCGTTGAGTCAAAAACATGAACATTTCTTGCAATTCACCGTAGTTTCTTTTCATGCAAAATCATCAGAAATTGAATATGCAAAGAAAAATCCAGCAGCAGGTAGTCAGTAGATAAATGCTACCTGCGATGCTATTTCGGAGTCACACTTTCAAATTTAAGTCAATAAAACCAAAGTGTTCCTAGCTGATAATAGTAATGGCAGTTACACATTCGAACGCCAATTAAGCTGCCAAACCGCCACCGTTGAAACGTTACAGAACCAGGCAACCAGTTATTGTATTTCGCTATCACATGACAAAGATAATACCTATTTAATGATGTGGACCCTTGCTTGAAGACAACGTACATTGTCAATTGATGAAGGCCTAGACATTCCATTTATTGCAAGTGGTCAACTAACTTGACACAGCCATTCATAGGAGTAGATGCATGATTTTAAGCATGCTCATATGTGAAAGTATTATTTTGAGCATGCTCAAACGTGCTGGCATAAAATCTGGCGCATGCGAGAAAAAAAAATCGCATCGCCAAATGCTCATGCTCCACAACCAAATTTGCCAGAAGCATCTGGCGACTCGCCATCTGCACAATACGTTTGGTGACATGCATAATGCGCACACACTCCACGGCAAACGACATTACCAGTTGGTCACAAAGTGGGCACAGCGCATGGTGCGATTGGCGATGAGCATAATGTGTTTGGCTATAAACATAATGCGCCTAGCCATTCGCCATATGCGTTTTGTCCGTGGAATGCCAGTGGCATAGATTTGCAATAGGAAAGATCAGAATTAGCTCTGAAGTGTGTATTCGCCCCAATACACAACCGATTACACAAAAATTTGGGGCGCTAGAGTTATGTATTACCATTGGTTTGCATGTTAAAGTAACCTTAAATAAACTGGTCACTTTAGTAGCTCTGGTTATATGATTTTCGTGAGGTATTATGGTACGCATCTAGATTTACTGTACGAAATTTGGCGCGCGTCTCTATGTGCAGTTGTTTTCAAGTTATTAAGTAATGGGAATACACAACCGTAGCCCTGCGGTGACTGCAGTGCCCTCTTTTAGGCAGGGCTAGAACCTTCTGTTCTTGTCCTTGCATATTTCTTGCCTGGCTCTACTAGCATGCGCGCATGTGCCAGCATGGGTTTCTTGGCATGCGTTCACACATTTAAAAAATGCCACCATAAAGGGAACTTATGTGTGAGCTGTACTTTATGCTGCCGGTCATTTTATTTGATCAGTATGTTAGTATCCTCACATGCTATGTTAGAATCTATCTCATTCCGCTTTTGGAAATCTGATATGCGAAGTATATCGCAATTTTGTGAGGTCAAGATATGCACCTGATAAATCAGGTGTTTTGTATTAGGACAAATGCCTCCGGCTGTGACCAGGTAACAAATGAAACTGACGTCAAAAGAGGTAAAGTGTAAAAGGGGAAAGAACATACATTTTCAACATGTTTAAAAAAAATGTCCAAGTTACCCAAGCCCTTACAAAAATAAATGTGTGGTTCCGGTAACCTGAGAGACTCTACTAAAAAGGACCAACCTTAAAATTAGTGGAACAAAAAAAAAAAAAAATCTTTAAGCGGCCCTTCCCTAATAAATACTGGTCGATCCATGCCAGTGCTACAAACTCAGTCATAGACCCAAGTGGCCCAAAAATGTCCGTAAATTTTCTCAGTGGCCCTAATGTGAGCTACACGGCCCAAAGGGCCGAAGGCATGCTGTGTGTGTGTGCGGAAGGGGGGGGGGGGGTCGGGGGGCATTCCCCTCCAAAATTTTGAATTTGAGGATGGAAAATGGTTCATCTGGGGGAGTTTCGAGCAGCTGGCCTTCACATGGCTGACGAAATCACAACATTTTAGTCATTATTATACTGATTTGGCTATTTTCCTTCAGATTGTACATAAAATCTTATGAAAATTAGCAAAAATTAGTAAAAAATGAATTAAAAAAAATATCGCCATGTTATCTACTTTCCATGGTGGACAACAACATGAAAATAGCAGAAATGCAAGTATGAAATCGGGAAAAATATTGAGTTGCTTTGCACAGGTTTGTGTCTGAAATGCTTTAATTATTAATGAATTAAGATTGATCTAAACTTTCAATAAATTAATATGTAAATATATATAAGCACCAAAGGCGTAAATTTTATAACTCCAGGAACCTGCTATATATAATTTGCAGGTCCCTAATAACACTAAGATACTTAAACTATAAATATATAAAGCGGTCCCTCCGCAGTACTCCCATCTCACTCATCAAGAAGGATTTCACCTTATTTTTGAAAATATTCTTACATTTATTTGATATACCCTGGCAGGTTCTGCATGGGAATAGGTATAATCATGGTACAGTAGTACCTGCAATTACAGACCTGGCCAAATTCTGTAGCATTTTTCAAGAACTGTGATGCAAAATTTTGCTACAATGCTCCAGTCGGACAACCTTGGACCAGCTGCAACACGCGACCGACCAGTAAAATCACCCCCACAAACAACCACCCGTAAAAAAAGATCTTTCAAATCAACCGTAATCAAGTTGTAAGACAAAGCCAACATAAAAGCTGGCCAACGTGTGCCGTTATTTCGCAGTAAAGTCAACTCAAACACAGCATTTTATTTCCACTTGTCTGGACGGTCAACTTGGGCCGGGGAAAAAGCATAGCGCCACGATGGGTGCGGTATCGGTATCTGGTATCGCTAGGTTTCAGTTGTCCGTTCTCCGAGTTAACAGAGCAAACAGTTGTCAACGTAATTTTTAAAACATGACTTACAATCTAAACTTTAATCTGCGCACTCAGTTGTGTCTGAAGCAGTTATCATCGTTAGTTATAAATCTGAATGCAACACGAAGGCATATGCATAAATGCACGCACACTGAACGCCCATTTAAATATGGCGCAATGTATTGTGGGAAAGGACCATCACAGCGAATCGTGGCCACGTGTTTTCAGCACGGTCCCAGGTGTCGCTTCTCCGAGTAGCCAGGGCAAAGGGTCGTTACTTGTAAAACATGACTTACTATCTTAACTTAAATCTGCCCGCTCGGTTGTGTCTGAAACAATTGTCATTAGTTACAAATCCAAATACGACATGGCACGCTCGAGCGCCATTTTGAACATTGCGCTATTAATGCATTGATTGCGGGACAGTTTCACAAAAGCACACTTGATTTGGATATCAATGGGAGTCGCGGCCACAGCATATATATCATTGTTGATGCTCTGAAATAATTGCAAAATATATATTTTGGGTTTCATATATTTTAACCCTCTTCCCACCCCCACTCGGCAAGATCGTCCCAATGTTCGTTCACAAACCATTGGTATTGGGTGCTGAACTCACTATTTTCACAATGGCAGCCATGTCGATTGGATATTTTGAAGAGGTAGCTTCCAGAATATATGTGTGATTAGTGTTAAGGGAAGGTTAATTTGTCGAATGAATGTGATATACAATATATAGTGGGACTTTTCCACAGTGAGCATTACCTGAAAATGTAAATACAACGACAAACGGTGACTAGTTGTAGGCCCCAGAAATAGTATCTTGTATGAAACATAGAAGTCGCCCTCATTCAATAAAATAAGAGTCAGTAATTGGCTGAGTGCCAGGCGCCCCACTGCGTCAAAGACAAAGCTGAATGGAGAAGGTGTTCCCGACAGTGGATACAGGTCCGAAAGTACTGGCGAGTTTTTTTGTAAGTGGTAATAGATGTGGATATGCTCCTGGATGACACCAGAGTAGCGGTTATCCACCCAGATACACGAAACATGAAGTTGCCGTATGACACTGCTTGTCTTTGTACATAAGAACACTTCGTTTCCTTGTTCACCAGATTTTAAAGATTTTATTGTGATGTTATATATCATAACTAATACATTTAACTCTTTTACTTTAAACAGTATACTATGTTATTAACAATAACTTGATCTAATTGTAGGATGAAGAACTTCTGACAATGGATTTCATCCATTTTCCTGGATATATATCATAGAAAGCCATTTCAGGCAAATTAAGAACGAATTTACAAATGTTGCACATACATGTTTCATTTTTCTGTTGAAATTCATGCATATATAATCATTATAATATGGTTAGGTTTCTATTTTGCTTTTCACATTTTTTTCAATGGAAGTGTTTTGTTTCTACAACTGCACTTCATTTTTGGCTAGTTGTTCTATCTTCTTATGAGTGCTGCTGGTTTGGATGATTTGGTGTGTACATGGACATAAAACATGCCATTTAACTTTTGGCGCTGTAATTTTTCCAATTTTGTTTGTATGTCATGGAACAACGTAGGAATTTTGTGAGAAGAAACAGGTATAATTTATGAAATGTGGTTCTGGGCCTTCATATAGGCAGGGTCCCGCAACTTTGATGGGAGAGAAATATATATAAATAACTGATCAAGGTAATACAAAACCATTGGGGTAAATACTCACACAATAACTGTGTTAACTGCTTGCCCTAATCTTTACCTTGATTCTTTCAACTCAAAATAAGACCCACCTTGATAATGGTGTATCCGGAAATATCTGCCTGCAATATTAAAGCCATTGGTTAGTTTCTTTTAGAAAAGAAGGTATTTTAAAGGGAATCTTTTCACGAAACATTAATGCACCAATGTTAAATATAGTTAGGTCTAGGATTGTCCTAGAGCGTTACAATGTTATTTAAAACAATTGACGGAGTGGATGTGCAGAAGATGTTGCAAACGTTGCCTCAAAAAATTACAAGAACAATTACTAAATAACCATAGAATCAATATTATTTCTGTATTTCGATATTTATTGGAAGTCCTCACGAAGTGTGTGTAGATCCTCATCCACTTTGAAGTGTACCTGGTAAATGCCTGTGGAAAAAGTGCATATACATGTACATGTGTATTTGCATAATGAATTAAAATGAAACACAGGTACAATTTTTATCCACCATTTGTTTATAGTTAAGTGCAAATGATTTTAAGATCGAGATTTAAAAACATAGCGAATTACATGGTCCAGCAAGATAACATTTTTACCTGATTTTACAACATAAATTCAGAAAATTCACTTTTTTCCAAACAACCATCAGTCACAAAAACACTGGACAAACGCCCCCCCCCCCCCATGATTATGAAAATGTATTCTGACTGCACGTTTTTGCGTGTTCAATCAATCAATCAATCAATCAATCAATCAATCAATCAATCAATCAATCAATCAATCAATCAATCAATCAACCAATCAATCAATCAAGTATTAAAACGTCGTTCGCTGCATTCCAATCATAAAATATAATCATAACAATGAAGTCCCACAGGCATGGCATGGTAAAATGGTTATCTAACTTACGGATCCTTAATAGAAATCCAAACAAAATACGCGTAGTCATCACCCAGTTTGAAGTGTATCTGGCAAGTGAGTCTAGAATTAACTACATTCACATGTATTTGTACCGGAATCCCTGTAGTATCCATGCTGATAATTGTACTTGATATCTGGTTTGTATTTTCATTGCATTCTCTTGACATAAATACAAATGACTTTCATTCTTTTCTGACTTGCCCTATAATTTTACTGTTAATATCCAAAGATTATTAGAAAGTTTGGCCACAACAATTTACAGTTTTTAGACTCGTCTGTTTTGCTACTAAAGTTTATCTTTTGGCATCTTTCTGTTTTAATATTCACTTTCAGACAAATTAGGCTCATATGTTTTCTGTTAGGTAAACCCCCAGGGGCTACAGGTAGCAAGATGCGGCCTACGACAGTTACATGTTTTAATTGTACTTAAAATCCTGTTAAGAAAAATTGTTTTGATAGCATGTTTGTGGCACAAATGCTAATGACTTTCATTCTTTTCTGATATGCCTAAATGCACATTTACTCAATATTAAAAAATTACTCAAAATTGACAGTATTTTCTCAAATGTCACAAACCTGACACATTAAGTTGACACATAGACTCAGGGTTGGCAGTGAAATAGAGCTTAATTGTGTGAGGAGTAGGTGTAATCATGGGGTTTGTTTTACATCTGTTGTGCAGGATGTACATTGTTGCAGTCCTTATTAGGATTTCCCTTGGTTTATACAGATGGTCTAGCTGCAACTGTTTATTTTACAATCACTGGGACTGAATATAATGCCCCATCTTGTTTCTACTTCAGTTAAACATTGACGGATGGTTTAACTAGGATAAGCTGTCCAGCTAGAAAGGGTACATATGGGTTCAGGGGTAAGTCAAATTTTCTTATCTGAACCTGTACTATGCAAATTTGGTAATTATGGTTTGTTTGACAGGTATTCTTCTTTCATATGAAGCTCTGCATTTACAAGCAAAACTTCACGTATTTAACGAATTCATCAATTGCCACGTTCACATTTATTCATTATTATGTGGGTTGTCTTCGCTGAATATTTAGCTTAGACAAGGAGCTGCTACTCAGAGAGACATGTCCGGTTAAAAGGCTCCGAAATATGTTGAGTAGTTACCCGCTGAAGACCCTTTAATTCATGTGGGCTAATGCAGCCTATGTCAAAATTTTACAGAGGAACGTGTGCAATATGGACAATAGTACTTCTATGTATATAAGTTAGACGGTGATAGGTTGGCTTATGGAGAGTAAAGAGTTCGGACTGCGAAATAGGGTAATGACTACTAGGAAGTGGTTATGGACAAAAAGACATAAATACAGGTCTGTACAGGCTGGTCCTCGATCTATGATTTTCACTGCATACTGGAATTCCAGGTAACGTCTTTAGTCTAGTACCAATTTGGACTTGTTTTTGTTATTGTTATTGTTATTTTTAATTTTGTTGCTCGGTGGACTTAACAATGACAAACCAGGATAATGTTTAGGGACATGATACCAGAATAATGGCAAGATGGGCTTTCAAAATTACTTTTAAAACCTAAAAGAATCATGAACAGTGAGATAAACAGTGAAAACGGTTCAGCGTTAGGCTCGAGCACTGATTTTGGAATATATTTTGACGGAGATTGTAACTGTCTATTCTGCAAGTCAAATTTCATTAAGAACAAAGAATTTCACAGTAACTTACTAACAAGAAATTCAAATTGAGAAACCCCCGATCGGAAAATTTGGTATTATCTTGTGAATCTTCCAAAATCATTTATTTGATATCCTGCATCAAGTGTAAATCACATTATGTGGGCCTAACTACTCAAACAGTTAAAAAGAGATTTAGTGGTCATAAAATTACAATTAAAAATCACAAGTTAAACACTTTTTTGTGTAACCATTTCAATTCTGCAGAACATTTACATTTAGATTTCTGGATACAAATTATTGATTAAATAGAGCCAAATTTGTTAGACCAAGACAGTTATGTTAACACAAGGAAATTATTACAAATGGAAGATTTTTGGATCAAAACCCTTAATTCAGCGTTTCGTTATGGACTCAATGACAGAATTTTAGGCTTCGGTGATGTTAGGAATTTGGACTCTGCAACTCTTGACAGCAGTCACACACCTTTTCATAATAATCAGGCTGGTAATCAAAGAAGAAGAAGAAGAAGTCACGGACAAAGAAAATCACGGAAAAACAGGACTTGTAGTAATGTGGATATAAAAGACCTTGTCCATAATTTACAACAGGCTTTCTCCAATGGCATTGATCAATTACATATAGCTCTTAAAGCACTATCATTTCGAGACATAACAAAAATCAATGAATATTTGGGTCTTACTGATTCAGAACACACATTTCCGCAATTTTTTTGTAAAATTGTGTACGCTTACACAACAACTATTCGGAAACCAGATTCTAATAAGAAAAAATTAGATCAAGTGTTTTGCAGCATTCCTTTCAAACACAAAATTATTGATTCACTAAACATTCAGTCCCTTTTCAAATTGAAATGTGTTCGTAATATGATTCCCAAGGAGTGCAAAATAAAAGATCCCCCCATCATTTCCTATAAATATGGCAACAATATTGGACCAAGTATTATTGAATTACAAGAAATTTCTGGCTTCAATTACTCTTGAAGCTATCGCACCGAATCAAAATTGTGACTGTATGTCTAACAATAAATATTCTAATTTTGTTGATGCATACCACAAACATGTATTTACAGGTAATTTGGATATTATACATAATTCAAGTTAAAAAGAAAAAATGAAAAAAGGTACAAAATTTCGGATATGTCCCAAGTTGAACATTGACATTATATTTAAGGATACATGTGATGCATTTGATTCCTACTGTATGAAATGGGCAAAGAAAGAAAAAATTGAATTTCAGAAATTTGAAGGACGGTTACCAAATTTGAAACGAGTCTTTAGAAATAGAATTTATCGTTACAAATCCCACATTAAGAATTTCAATACGGTTAATCTAAAACAACCTGAAGTTTCAAAAGCAGTCAAAGAACTACAAGAAAGATTTGTAGTCACCAACATAGATAAGGCAGGGAACAACTTTGGGATCATCTGCAAAAATCTGGATGTTTTGACAAAAGAACTTGGTATAAACAATATTTCAGACATAAGAGGAAATGACATGTATAAATAACACAAACAATCCATTGATAATTTGATAGATACACATAAAGATGAGATGAAAAGGAATTTTAGTATCAAAATTTCTGAAGAGGACTCCTCTATTCCACTTTTGTTCTGGATACCCAAATTACATAAAACCCCTTTAAATGTAGATTCATAGCTGGTGCTGCAAAATGTACATCAAAACATTATCAAAAGAAGTTACATTGTGTTTGACTGCAATAAGGAATCATTTTCGTAAATACTGTAATGTAATTTCTAGAAACTGTGAAATAAATTGTTTTTGGAGTATTAGCAATTCTTCCGAGTTTGAATCTAAAATCAAAGATGTAAAAGCAAAAAAATATCAAATGTTTTGATGTTTCTACACTGTACACAAATCTACCCGTAGATGAAGTCAAAAGTCCTCTTTCAGAATTAATAAGCAAAATGTTAAAACACAATGGTAAACCATACATTAATATCAATTCATATACAAAGAAAGCATATTGGTCACAAAATAAATATTCAAAAAGTAACGTTAAATCTTACACTGTTGAAACTTTGATAGATACTATAAAATTTATTTTGGATAACACTTTTGTTCAATGCGGACCATTGGTTTTCAACAAGTAAAAGGCATTCCAATGGGTAGCAACTGCTCCCCTTTACTGGCAGATTTGTATTTAACCCGGCTTGAATTTAAGTATATGGATAAGTTGATGAAAAAGGACTTTCAAATGGCTACAAAATTATCCAACAACGCAAGATATATTGATGACATTGCTTGTGTAAATGTACAAAATTTCAATGAAATTGCTAAAGAATTTTACCCAAAAGATTTCCCTTTGGAGGGTAACAATTCAGATGGTTTCAGAGATGTGTTTTTGGACTTGGATATTCAGGTCACTAATGACAGGTTTTGTATTAAGGTCTATCACAAAATAGATGAGTTTACCTTTGCAGTAGTTAATTATTTTTTCCCGGACAGTAATATTTCGGATACTATTGGATATAATACATTTTTGTCACAGATTTTGAGATTTGGTCGTATTTGTTCTAAATTTCAGGACTTTGCATCTATAACCAAATTTATTTACAATAAACTTGAGTCAAGAGGATTCAATGGTGTACTTTTGATCAAATATTTCTACAAATTTTGCTGTAAATATTCCGAGATGGTTAGAAAGTTTGGCTTCAATAATTTTAGAGATTTTAAACCTGCCTGTTTTGCTACATAATTTTATCTTTTGACATAATTCTGTTTAAATGTTCTCCTTTCAGACATTTTAGGCTAGCTTGTTTTCTGTTAGGTTAACCCCCAGGGGCTACAGGTAGCAAGAAGTGGCCTACGACAGTTACAAGCTTGCCTAATTGTACTTGATATCTGGTTTATATTTTCATTGCATTCTCTTGACATAAATACAAATGGCTTTCATTCTTTTCTGAATTGCCCTATAATTTTACTGTTAATATCCAAAGATTACTAGAAAGTTTGGCCACAACAATTTACAGTTTTTAGACTCGTCTGTTTTGCTACTAAAGTTTATCTTTTGGCATCTTTCTGTTTTAATATTCACTTTCAGACAAATTAGGCTCATATGTTTTCTGTTAGGTAAACCCCAGGGGCTACAGATAGCAAGATGCGGCCTACGACAGTTACATGTTTTAATTGTACTTAAAATCCTGTTAAGAAAAATTGATTTGATAGCATGTTTTTGGCACAAATGCTAATGACTTTCATTCTTTTCTGATATGCCTAAATGCACATTTACTCAATATTAAAAAATTACTCAAAATTGACAGTATTTTCTCAAATGTCACAAACCTGACACATTAAGTTGACACAATGACTCAGGGTTGGCAGTGAAATAGAGCTTAATTGTGTGAGGAGTAGGTGTAATCATGGGGTTTGTTTTACATCTGTTGTGCAGGATGTACATTGTTGCAGTCCTTATTAGGATTTCCCTTGGTTTATACAGATGGTCTAGCTGCAACTGTTTATTTTACAATCACTGGGACTGAATATAATGCCCCATCTTGTTTCTACTTCAGTTAAACATTGACGGATGGTTTAACTAGGATAAGCTGTCCAGCTAGAAAGGGTACATATGGGTTCAGGGGTAAGTCAAATTTTTCTTATCTGAACCTGTACTATGCAAATTTGGTAATTATGGTTTGTTTGACAGGTATTCTTCTTTCATATAAAGCTCTGCATTTATAAGCAAAACTTCACGTATTTAACGAATTCATCAATTGCCACGTTCACATTTATTCATTATTATGTGGGTTGTCTTCGCTGAATATTTAGCTTAGACAAGGAGCTGCTACTCAGAGAGACTTGTCCGGGTAAAAGGCTCCGAAATATGTTGAGTAGTTACCCGCTGAAGACCCTTTAATTTATGTCGGCTAATACAGCCTATGTCAAAATTTTACAGAGGAACGTGTGCAATATGGACAATAGTACTTCTATGTATATAAGTTAGACAGTGACAGGTTGGCTTATGGAGAGTAAAGAGTTCGGACTGCGGAATAGGGTAATGACTACTAAGAAGTGGTTTGGACAAAAAGACACAAATGCAATATTCTGTTACCAACCCTTGGGCATTTTCGAATAACTATTACCATGTTTGAAGAGAGGCTGTGATATTATGAATTAAAAACAACCACATGTACATTATTATCCCACCATTTGTTTATATTGAAACATGGTTCAACTTTTCAGATATAAAGACAAGGCAAATTGCAGTCTAGTAATGTCGCGTTTTCTCTACTGTATGGAATAAATCGACTGAACTTTCTTTTTTCCTAGAAAAAATTCAAGAACACAATCTAGAGAGAAACACCTTTTTAATGATTTGCAAGATATATCCTGACGGAACCTTGTTCCGTATTCAGCCAAATATTATAATTTCGTTCTTCGCGTAATAATTAGAACAATGAACGACCACACACCTGGAGAAATGTGTGTATTGTAACTCGTCGGCCAATGGAAATATTAAGAATTACAACAGTTACAAGTCTCTGGCATTACTTCAGGTATTTACTGACATTAACATTAATTCAGAGTATACGGCTATTCAATCCTTTTATCAATACGTTGCACTGTACTCAGTATCTCACGTATAAAAATACCGAACTAAGTCATAAAACATATGGATATAATGATGTGCTTATAATAAGGGCAAAAATGATGTGTTAAGGTTTTGTACAGAAACTGTATTATGAGTAGGTAGGTCAAATTTTAAAAATTTTTTTGCACTGAAATGTTAAACGTTTTTAATTATGTTTAGAGCTAACCAGTACATTTCGCAGAGACAAATATGCATGAAAATGTGTTTGTATTATTTCAAAATGATTAAAATGGGAGGTTCCATTTAAGGCAGCTAGAAGATGTAAACAGAACTTCTATTTAACGCCTGACAGTACACTACAACATTACACTCTACTCTACTCTACTCTACTATATGTTAGTTGTTGTTTTGAGGGATTGATAGTCCTATTTGTAGGGCAGAATAAAACGTTTTCACATTAGGTAGGTGGTGTTTCTAGGCCAAGGTAGCTGAAGCACGCCATAATGACGGTAATGACATCACAAGTTTTGCCAAATCTGGACCTAATAAAAGAGATTATAAAAAGTAGTGGTACTTTATTTAAGGCAAACTTCTCACACACACACACACACACACACACACACACACACACACACACATATACATACATATATGTATGTATATATATATATATATATATATATATATATATATATATATATATATATATATATATATATATATATATATATATATATATATATATATATATGTACCAGAGTCTATATTGCCATTAATGTGGGTCATTGCTAGTTTACAGCACTCTACAGTAATTGTGGTACTACCTATTTACTTAATCAGCACATACTTTGTCTGTTACAGCAGGTCTGATATCATTTTTGAAGATTTGGAGATGACTAACACAGACAGCTTTATAATGCTGGCGGTTGAGCACCATCCCGCTTTATCTTATACAAAAAAATTCTGTATAATAGCGCTACTTAAGGTAATTTACATGTTTAGCAGAAGGGGTAAGCATGCTTGGTTCAACCCAGTTGAGACACAAACTGTTACAAAGTACGTTTATCTGCATGCACTACCTTCTGTTTAGTGATTTTGCACTGATCATGAGCTAATCTGCCCAGTACCTTGTGTTTTTCTATGGATATAGAAAGCAAATCTTAGAAAACGGACATTACTGTTATGGTACCAAAGGTCATACTATATTAAGGTAAGTAGACACATTCTACGGTTTCCCTTAGATGCAGAATGTTGTCGCTTAAAGGTTCGTAATTTCTAGCTTGTTGGGGGTTCGATTGTTTACGAAAGTCAACATCACGCGACAAAACCATACATTATTTGACACGTGATGTTACATGACTTTCATACATATGTATATAAAATGTTTTATATATAAATATATGAACACCTGTACAAAGTAAAAATGGTACTGTGAGGACTAGATGAAGCTTGGACAAATGTGGCACAGGCCCAATTTCATTAAATCATCCACTGTTGTGCTATGTATATATATATATATATATATATATATATATATATATATATATATATATATATATATATATATATATATATATATATATACATAGCACATACATATATACATACATATATATGCATATATATATATATATATATATATATATATATATATATATATACATATACATACATATATACATATATATGTGAAAGTACCATTGCCTGGCCATCGTTATGTTTATATTTATGTATATAAGGGAAAAATATCTCGAAAAAATGTACTTACATATTTCTAATAGTCAGTAAATGGGACTCAAAAATGTTTTCTTTAAGTGTATCTGTTAGTATTATACCAATTATACCAGGTACATGTGTGGTCCCCTTATACTGCAATTTAGGCACTGGTTCACCTAATGCTTATATATAATATGAAACCTTCCCACACGTGTACGTATCAAGATTTTTTCGTATTTTTTATTTGTTCTCAATGTACATTCAGTTTTTACAAAACAAAATGACATGGGCAATGAGAACAAAGTTCAGATTCTGTTAACCACATTTTTGTCAGCCTGGAATTATGGACAACAAAGCGATGGAGTAAAGAAAAATTGAAACATTTATGACCTTGTTTCTATGGTGGAGGAATAGGAAGCTTATAAATGTGTACCCAATCAGGAACTGAAATTTCAAATGTTTCTGATCACCTCATTTGACCAGCTGCTACATCTTTAAATTTAGAATCAATGAGGTACCAACATATTTGTTTGCAAGAGACATGTGGTATACAGTGAGCCATATCATTAATATTAGACTACTGGAAACTCCTCAGGAATTTTGATAATGCTGGTACAAATATGTTGTTTCCAGTGTCCTGGTATTGCAGCTCGTAAAAGGTAATTTCTAAAAAGTGTGTGTTGATACCATATTTAGTCTTTCAAGTCTTCACTTGACAAGAAAGTGCCATCATTGTCAACAATATCCCTTATGAACTTGACTCCTTTCCCATACCAGGGCTTAGAAAATACGGGTTTTCTCCGAGTTGTAATTAATTTTATAATGCCATAACATTTCATTCATAATGATCATTCCGGACTTGCGGATATACATAAGCTGCATTTCCTTCCATGTATTGATTCAATCTCGATACAATAAAGGAAGATGAGACGGATTGAATGTCAAAGAAGATCTGCTGAAAAATACATCTTGCACTTTAAAATGTGAAATATATTGCTGAAAAGTGAATATCCATGTTCTTTTACTATTTTAATAAATGTTTAATCCAATTAAAATTCAATGCGTTAAGCTGGGATTTGAAATGTAGCAGTTTGATACCAGCATGATAGGTATTCACATAACTACAGCTTTTATTTTTGGTGTACCATTGCTCCACATAAAGTTTCCAATGAAAGTTTTTTTCCTGAATTACAGTTTCATCAGTATGAATGAGCGAGCACAAAAGGTAGCTTTGAGATTGCAAGGGACTTTAATAACATATTTCTTCCAATTATCGATACGTTTCTGGCCCTCCTAACTTTGAAGACTTCTGTAAATGAAGTCAGTTTAGGATCGAAATTGAGCTTAATCGTGTGCTTTTCATCCTCATGAAAGGTTATGCCCAATCAGAGATGTGGGTTTTGCACCAGACAACAGGTAAATCACCATCTGGGGAAAATTAGCTAGGCCCTATCCATCTTGCAATAGTGTTGTCTTTGTTACACTTGAAACCAAAGAGTATTTCAAAATTTTGAAGAACATTGAGCAACTGCTTGTCCGTTAAAAAACGCGTAGTGTTATCTACCAGCTGAGGAATTTCTATTTCCTCTTCTCCTACAGTGAACTCTTTAAGATTGGAATTACTTCTAATGTAGTTAACAAGAGTTCGACAGCCGAAATGAACAAGAAGGGTGAAACAGGACACTCCTGGCTTACTCCTCAAGATAAAGTACAAAATTCAGAGGCATGATCATTGTTAATAACACAGCAACATGGATCATGAAACACGACAGAGATCCACCTTTGGAACTCTTCTCCAAAGGTAAAGGATCTGGCACTTTATTGATAAAAGGCCCTTCTACGGTGTCAAATGCCTTTTCAAAGTCAACTAATGAAATCAATCCAGAAATATTTTGTATGCCAGTGAATCTGAAGACATCATTCAATTGCTTATATATTTTCACCAATAATTTTAAATAACCTGTTTGGTCACTGTGCATTAACTTAGGTATTGAAGAAGGAGATAGGCGGCCAGTTTTTCAGCAGAGTGGGTTGTTTATCTTTTTCAGGATTAAAGATATGGTACCTCTGCGTTGGTCAATAGAAAGCTTGCCTGTATAAAAAACATAATTTCATGCATCAACAACCAACTATTCGATTTCTATCCAGAGCAACTGATAAAATTCGGGAGTTAGACCATCAGTGGCTGGTCCTTTTCCATCTTTCATGGAGTTTAAGGCAAGTTTACACTCTATTTCCGTTAACATACCTTCACATCCTAATTTTTCTTCTTCATCTAATTTTGGTTTATCTTGTTAGAAAAAATGGACAGTTTTTAAAATCTGAAGTGATTATATTATTACTAGAATACAGGTTTGCAACAAAAAGATTTTCCCCCATTCAAAATTTGTTTTGGCTCCGTTATTTCTTTTTTATTTGCAGCCTGCAGTTTTGT
>OZ026616.1:12012489-12042449 GCA_964020975.1 Hermodice carunculata | reverse complement strand
GTAGACAGGGTTGTTATATATATGTTATTTCTGGATGGTTATGTAACATAACTGTCAAAAGTGCCCTCATCATGGCACAGGCATAGTTCTGTTGCCTAGCAACTGAGGGGACCACAGCAGGTCTGCAGTAAATATGGTTAAATATGAATACATCCCGTTCTCATTCAAATTGTAATTCCATACTGTTAAAATTAGTCAAAAAGCCAATACAAAAGTGAAGCAGACGACATTCGACCCCCATTCTGGTTTTGGCTGGTTAAAGGGTAAAGGGTTTAAGAAGGTTAAAAAGGTAGCATCGCTTTGTGCTACATTACATTCTTCTACTGTCAAAACACACACCACGCAGGCATAGTAAGACAACCATAACACCAGCTTTTTCAAATATGAAATTTAATAATGTCAACTTTGACATTTAATCACGGGGATTCTTTAGGACAACACGAGCTGCAACCACAGAACTGTTGATAACTTAATTCATGACAAATTTTCCGTCTTGCATACTTTGGCGACCCTAATATACTTCATAATTTGGCATGTATCACTCCCATGGACTTTTTCAGTTCAATACATAAATCTCGCACAGGTCCTGGTCAGTTTCCCTATGCCTCAGCTAGATCATTTACAACAATGTACTTCAACTTTCTTTTAAAAAAAAATTATGGGATGGTTCAGCATTTTAAGCCTTAAGAAAAGCAGACACAAAATACTTTTGTTCAGTGCCCACCTCCCCGTCTTACTAAAAGAATACTGTCCAAATTTTAAAATCCTAGGTTTACAATATGCAAATGAATTTCACAAACACCAGTCATACTTTTGACTATATATTTCAAATGGAAATGCATTGGCTAAATTTATTTGGCTTGCAACACGAGAACTTTCAGCCTTTTTATTAACATCCAGGGACACACACAAGGATTGTTCATGATTACTTGACCTTCATTTTGCTGTATTATCAAAAGCATACGACATCTTGACCCCCCCCCCCCCCCTTACCATTTGCATTCTTGTTACAATGATGAATACTAAGAACCATACCTTGAGGCAAGATGAAGTCATGCTTTTTAGTTCTGAAATGTCCTTTTTGAAAAAAAGTTTGATAACTTGTCCTCAAGCTAAAATAGCACAATAAAAGAAACAAATTTCTGAGTATAAAAAGAAAATGTGGATCCCCCCCCCCCCCATCACATGAGATCTGGGGCGCGCGGGTCACCCACCAGACCACCAGACTGTGCATATTGCAAACTGCCTTGCTGTGGTTGGTCTGTTCATCAGTAAATACACGCAGAGTTTTTGCCAGAGGGTAAAATCGGTAATATTCTATTTGAAAATAACAAGCAAAATGATGCAAGCTGGAGTATTCTGGGGCTAAAAATTAAAGACTTTCAAAGCCTTCTTGATCCCTTAACCTCCAGAAGTGCCATAGAATCGATTCCACATCATCTAAATTTAAAAGATTTTCTGGGGGGGGGAGGGCCCTCAGACCCCCTGCGCAGTGCTATGGCTTCAGCATGCGACATGCCTGTGGCGCATTTCGATGCCCAACTTTTTTTTTTTTTTATCTGGAGGAAACCCTGACACATGCTCAGTATGGTGGGTGGCACCACACCCCAGATCTTGCATGATCCTGGTGGTGTTCAGGGGTCATCCACATTCTCTCTCGTACTTGGAAATTTGTTTCTTTCATTGTGCTATTTCAGCTTTGAAAATTTTTACTGGTTCAAATATCCAGTTACATCTCTCGAGTACAATCTGTCTGTACAACTTATACACACCTTGTTATCAAAATACTTTTAATGTACACATCGTAATCGAGTCATCTTTAATGTACAAGTTGTACCAGTTCATGACGCTTGCAATTAAAGCTGAACACAAAATGGATACACACTGAATTCAGTCTTATGTGCCCACTATAAAAATATACTAATTCTAATTTGCATTGCTCCAGCCAAACTTTGCATTTTCTTTGCTGATATCTTTCTGCCCACATGCAAATTCCCTGAAAACCTTTCAAACCTGCCACATTGCCCACCCCACTGCCCGCAACAAAATGGAACAAACCAAACCTCACCTCTCAAGTTTAATACTTAACCATTCAGCAACATTTTGAAAAAAAATAAAATTACACATTCGCTGGCACAAAAAAAAAAAAAATGCAGTAATTGACTCCAACTATAACGGATCAATATTTAACATTGCATAACATTGGGTAACTGTCACTCCGAGACAACCCCATTATACACTTCCACGCTTCACACTGGTACAGAGACCTCGAATATTACACAGAATAAAAACACTCTCCCTTGCAGCTGCTTAGTGGATTTGTCCCCGGCATGTGGGACCTCGTTTACAGTCATAGACATATTTACACTTTTGCTGATATAAATTTATTTTCAATACATGAAGAATTCATTAAAAGGTGATTGTACATGAATTTACTTCGACAGCAATTGAAACACCTTAAATTAAGTGCACCGTACCCAAACCCTTGGATATTATTCTTTTAAACTGTAAATACATGTATAAATGTCTGGTCAACTGTATGTACACCATTTACAATGTAATGATGCTAGGTTTCCTTCCTAATGGATGTGCATATAATAAATAACAGATTATAATAAATTGACATACGCACAGGAAAGTTCAGAGCTCTTTGAGGGAAAAAAGTCTTCTCTTCTGTCAGATCCTTTCAGTCTTACTGGTTATAATAAAAAGTAAATCTTTGTCCAATGATCTTAAACATCATGAGTGTCATTCCCAAAGATTCGGGAGTTCCATTGACAAAGTTTGTATTATTCAAAACTGGACATTCAAAAAAAAAAAAAGAAATGAATAATCCACAAAGTAGAGCTAATTGATGGCGTTTATATTATGCTGATATAAAGTCCAAGGATCAAAGTACCTATGTAGATTGGGTTTTCTTCCTTCATTAACTGTACATATAAAAGTTACAGGACACTGTGGTCTATGATGCCGGGGGTACTGTGGGAGCGTCATGGTCGGGGTAGTCCCTGATGGTCCTCTGTGCTTGCCTGACGTACTGTTGTTGTTTGAAGTATATCCGTAATACACCCTTGATGGCCATGAAGGCTGCCCCACCCTGCCAAGTTACAGCCATAATCCATTAGATGATAAACCAGCAGCAAATCAAACAGAATGTAGGACAGAAAAAGTGGGAGAGAGGGACAAACAAGAAAGAGAGAGAGAGAGAGAGAGAGAGAGAGAGAGAGAGAGAGAGAGAGAGAGAGAGAGAGAGAGAGAGAGAGAGAGAGATATGACATGTGGACTTAAACAGCTCTCTGAGTGAAACTGTTAACCAATCCACAAATTAGACGTTTCAGTCTAGAAGAGTTGCTTATATTAAATTTAGCCAGATTCAACATGATTACATACTTAATTTGGTCATGAAAATAAGCTTTCATTCAAGTATAATATCATGCCTGGTTGACAGAAAATGGTCCTTGCATTGCCTGGCACGTTGTTATTTCCAGTAGTGCCACCTGCTGGACAAATTATGCACCAACAGTACATGCATTCACATTACTCAGACATGATACTGTTTCAGCAAAACAAAATGTACTGCAAAAGAACTGTACGCTTAACGTTACCTTGATAAAGAAGCAAAGGATTGACCAAACCTGCAGGTTCTCAACTTTAAGGAAAGTCGGTTTTTTAACAACTACCTTTTTGAGAAATTAAAAGTAAGATACTCAGAATAAGCAAAGGAACCAAGCTGTAGCAAACATTTCAGTTGGATAAAATAGACTCTGCATGTTACCATTTCACTGTTTGACACAAACATTAGTCTGATTCTGGTTTGACTTTCACCACAGCAGAACTGAAAATTGTGTCTTAGTTGCTATCGTGACTTACCAGCAATGTCCGCTGGAAATTTGATGAAACATTGCTGAAGAGGAGTTTGCCGACCATGGTAGCAATGGTGGGCATGATGAGGGCCCCACACAACACTCGAGTGGCAGAGATGGGGTCCGACAGTGGCCCTGTGTCGGCAGGTACTCGCCAGCCACGCATGTCCTCTGGAACATACAGAATTCACATAGTACATGTACAGTGGCCCCCTTGTTTCAACCCTTCCAGAGACATTTTTTTTTTGTTTGGACGGAGTCAACAGCCTTCCTCAGCGCACTTGGGGTGCATTGCACCCATAGTGCACCAAGGAAGGCTGTTGACTTAGACCATCATATTCTCTGAAACTACAAGCATGCCGGTACTCAAATGAAAGGATTTTCACAATATGAATTTAGCATCCTTATGATTGAGAGCAGTTTGTCTTTAGTAGTTCGACTTTAGTAACAGTTGGCACTGAAAGCGTTGTCTCCACTTTGATAAGGGTCAACCCTTTGACACAGGCTACTTCTCCATTCAACAAGAATGCTATTTTTATTTTATTTTAACTCCTCAAGACAGGCCGCTCTCTTATCCCAAGTACATCAAAGGTGGACGGGCCTGTAAATAAGAGCCTTGGTCCTTTCATAATGTTTATTTGTGCTACTTAATATGAAAAAACACGTAATTTTCCCATTTGAAGGTCTAATTGTTGCCATGAAGTATCTGGTTAACAATTAAAATGCACTGTTCAGTTGAATCCTGGTTATTATATGCCTCAGTAGTTGTACCATTTATTGGCGATACCCTGGTCCAAAAGGGACCAAATATTGTATGTAAATAATACAAAGTTCTTCATCTGAATTTTAAGGCAATGTCACCAGCATGCAACTTTTCACCAACCTGACCCAAATAGATAGCTGATGATCGGAAGCTTTGAGGAGTGTTTGCGCCATAGTCTCAGTAAGTAGTCCTCCCAGCGAACCATCTTGCCCAGGATCAGCATCACTGGGATGGTGGGCAGACCAATCAACAGGAACAATGGATCTGCCTTCTCCATTACGTTAAGCCCTTCCTTGTGCCCCAGAACCTGTAGAAAGGATCAGAATATCCTCATTTCAGCTGCTCGTGTTCCGCATCTGGATTATCATATGTACATGTACGCTTAAAGTTTACAATGTTGTTTTTTTTTATATAAATTTTGGGTGTGTTACCTCTACTCAAGAATTTCGAAGAGGCTGTCAAGGGGTATCTGCATGATGCATTGTAAACACATGAAGCAGTGAGTGTGAAGCATGAACTATGTCGTATTTGCAACGTGATAAAAGTTTTCATAATGGTAAATCATAATTACTATAATATCCACCTATATAATGAAAACACAACATAAAAAAGAATTTAACTTCTTTGAAAAGTTGATCATAGTCATCCCCTTGGAACACATTATTTACACTAGTATAGTTGGCAGACTTGCTTCTGCTCCAGAACACGGATATTTTCTGCCCCAGAATATGGATATTCACACTGATGTGCCAAATTTTATAGCACTGTATTTTTCCTAGGAAAAACCTGGGGTTCTCCCGGCACTTATAAAATGCGCGACTCACATTCGGACCAATGTTCTTAATATTATAACTATTTTAGCACACTCAATGACAACAATTCAGACACATTATTCTGGCATTTTATGGGTCATAAGAGGCAGGGGCCCCAAAAGGGAATGACACATCGATCACACGTGCTCCAGTACCTGAACGCAGCCCCTTTCCAGGGTATGTACATACACATGGTCAGACCTGAAAAGGGGGGTTACATAAACTTGTATATAGCTGTTTGTACCTGACATTACTTTGTTGGCATTTTTTTTTTTACTCTGCCTGAAATATTGCAAAACAAACCTGTAATCTGTTACACAAGCAGGAGCAAGAGCGCCACTTCTTCCCTGTACTTCTGAACCCCACCCCCACCCCCACCCCACCCCGAAAATAATCACAACCCCTAATATCTCTGAGCTCCACAGCCAATCCAGTCACTGTCTACATCTTCACCTGTACATTAATCAACAAATATAACGTTTGATTCAAAATTTAGAAAATTTAACACTTCAGCAGCTAAATGAATTTATCAGCAGGAAACCATCAAGTAGGTTTTGCAGCCTTAAATTCCTGAACATGGCTTTTTGGGGACAGCAGCTGTTCGCTGTCACCTTCTATTTGGTAAAGACAATTTGAATTCACTTTGTCATGAGTATTACAGCGGGGCCAAAACGTGTCACTGTGCTGATTAAACTGATGATAATAGATCGTGGTCCATCTACTTTTTCTTTTTAATTCCTTTCTTTGGGGGGGGGGGGGGGGGTACGGAGGAAGGAGGCAATTTTTTTACTTAATGAAAATGAAAACAGTATCTGGCTTTTCAAAACATTTCATTTTCTAAATATGTTCATAAGGCCGGAAATTTTATAAAAGATACAATGATGATAATAGATCGTGGTCCATCTACTTTTTCTTTTTAATTCCTTTCTTTTGGGGGGGGGGGGGTAGGGAGGAAGGAGGCAATTTTTTTACTTAATGAAAATGAAATCAGTATCTGGCTTTTCAAAACATTTCATTTTCTAAATATGTTCATAAGGCTGGAAATTTTATAAAAGATACAATGATTCCATTTTCCACTGGAGATCGAAACTGTCATGCGTAAGTTCTACCTTTTTTTTGGCCGTGGAAAGCAGAATTACTGTATCATTTTCATTTTCTCTTTACATATGCAAGTCAAACAAAGAAGCCAGAGTTCGTATTACCTGCATCACCGTGACTGCCCCGTATGTCACTCCAGTCCAGTAGACCGATCCGATGAAGACACCACCCGCAATAAACGGACACAATTTGTAGATGATTCTGTCTACCAGGTCCATTATGTATACCACAGGCCCTGTATATGCATCAAAGAATATTTCTGTTTTAAGTCAAGGTCCATCATTTTAGCGCGTACAAGTATACAGAAACAAAGTAACCATGGCAGGTGTGGACTTGGAACTTGGCTACAATTTGCCTTTGCAACAGAAAAAATATTGCCACCGAAGCAGAGTAAGCTGCACATTTCTTTTTACACTATATCTAGACTACCGGTACCCAGTGTCTGCTAGACTTTATTCACACTTTTCCTTAAGTGATAGCAAGTCCTCAACTTCCATGACATGCTGTTCATCCCCCTAGGTGGCTCCACCTGCACCTGTTGGTTACTTGGTACAAGAGTACTGGTGGCTCCATCTATAGGTAAAATATGCTATTAAGAAATTGTTCCTTATGACCTTGACCAGCAGTAATCTTCACTCTCAAATATCTGACAGTTGCCACAGGAATCAAGTAGGAACAACCAGTGATAATGGCACTACATTTTACAAAGCTTTAACACTATCCAATGCTCCATGTAGCCAGACAGTATATGGAGTACAGTATACATGTACATGGGACTTAGGCTGTTTTTTGAGGCAAGAGAAAAGGCTGATTGATGGATTGATTGATTTTTGTAAAGTGCATATACTTCATGTGGCACTGATTAGTTTACTCTACATTGCTTTTTTAACGAGTCTAAATCAGTGAAATCCATGAAAATAACAGAACTTTGTGCCCGATCCACAGTGATGAAATTTGAATTCTGCCTGCACGTACCTAGCTTTGGGAAGACAATGAGATACTCTGTGTTACACTGTGGACACGTGACCTTGGTCGTACTGTTTCCCTTCTGTTTTTCGTCCACCCATCTCTGTAAACACGTGTGGTGGACCCACTTGGTCGTGCCCCGGCAGCGACACGGCCTGACCCAGGCTGCGTCCCTGTCATCTTCGTCAGTGGCATAACATACCCAGCAGGTTTTCCTGGAAACAAAAGCGATTGGGTGAAGTTTGTTAGTTTCGTTCTTCCCCAACAGATGTCACTTCAGTCTGTGTATGGCTGTCACTTTGCATGATAAAAGTGAAACCTGTTTTCAATGACCACAATCACCCAAACATGAAATGCACTGTAGAGATGAAGTACAGTGGCGCATGCATAATTAATGTATCCATGCTTGGGATATTTGAAAAATGATCACAACAGATAGGCAGTGGGGTTTGCATGAGGGGACAGCTTCACACATTATACATGATGTATGTGAGCTGTTCAGACACGAATCAACCAGCACATTCGGTCAAACGTGATTGCATGATTGACCCTTTATCCACCATGTTCACTGGAAACAATATTTCTTCCATGAAAAATATTTTCATGCATTTTGAATACAAAAACAGGGGTTTCCTTCTAAATTAAACTAGCAGGTGGGAGAATAATCTAAAAAGTAGAGAGCAAAAACAAAGGATCAGCCAATTTTATTTTCATGCCATTTTATCAAAAGTAGGAGATGCAGAAACCTTTTCATGTAGATGGGAAAATTCACGTCCCATCTCCTTGTTTGTTGAAAACCTTGCAACATACATTCAGTGTATATCTTATAAACAAAATAGACCTGTTTATTCATAAAATCAATTGCTTGGCTATTCATGTAAAGATATATGCTTTAATTACCTACACCACAGTGAGGTGTGATTCCAAAATTAAAAGTTTCCTAACACCACAGAAAAAAAAGTTGTATTGTACAATAAAACTAAATCTAGGAGGATGGTCTCAGATCACATCAGCTTTTGACACTTGAGTCAACAACTTTCCTTGGCCTGAGTTCGGCACTAAGTGCCCAACTCATGCCAAGGAAAGTTGTTGACCTGGGGCATGTGATCTTGATAGGGCTCATCTACAATTCTCAGTCAAAATTATTTTTCATTGCTGTTGAAATTAGTTGAAAACACTGAAGCAGATGACATTTGACCATCAGCCGGTTTTGGCCAGTTGAAAGGGGAAAGGGTTAAAAGAGGTGGAAGGCAAAAGAATTTGCTCGGGAGGATCACAGGACAAAATGACATAGACAGCAAGTTGAATAAAAGAGATGGTCCCATGAGCAGGTTTCAATCTCGGCTGAAAAGATCAGAGATATCGAAGCTACTAACTTCACCTGACAACTTTACCTCACATGTATGTAAACCCACCTCCACTTTCTCACTCGACTTGAACTGTTTTTTTATGAAATGGAAGATTTTCTTCCTGACATGCAAGGAAAATACATGTGCATGTACAGTAAAACCTCTAAACCGAACACCTCCATATACCAAAAACCTCTCTATACTGAACACCATTTCTTGGTCCCAAATATATACTTCCAATGTAAGCAAACCTCCCTAAACCGAACACCTCACTATACCGAACACTTTTTTTCCAGTCCCAAGGGTGTTCGGTATAGGGAGGTTTTACTCTACTTAATTTCAGCTGAAATCATGACAAGTGGCATTGATCATTGAAAACATGGCCTTTCAAGCCTGGGTGATCTCCCATGACACTTTGACAGCAACCCCTGTGGTCAGCAACCAATCCTTTGAGATCTTCTCAAGTGGAAAAGTCCACAGTTCTTTTGGTAAGTAAAGTGTACCAATGAGATGATACCCTCACAAAGTACACAGCAAAAGAAAAGCTTAATGTAAAAAAAAAATTAAAAATTAAAAAAAAATATACGCTGAAACTTGTAGCATTTTACAATGAAGTTCAATGGAAATACCTAACTCCAGCCAGCAGGAGTATGTGTGCACTGCATTACCCTAGTGAAACCTGGTTTGATTGACCACCCCTCAGGATGACCAACCTGTGGTCTCTGAAGACAGGTGGTCTATGCTGAGAGGTATAAATAAGATCAAAATGCTTTCGCAAAGTATCCTGAAAAGGTGGTCTTTCAACATACACGAGATAGGTTATGCCTCATCGACGTGGTTCGTCGAGACTTGGACCCCTGCGTTAGGTTAATAACGGTCGAGTTATGCCCTGTACTGAATGTGTATACACAAACTACCTGTACATATTGCTGCTCATGTCCCTGCTCTCGACACAGCCATGTGCCAACTCTGATACAATAACCGGGAGGACAGCAGAGAGTGTCTTGACGTCAACATGTAGCTGTTCGTTATTATGGTTGTTCTTGCCGGGCAGTGGGTGAGCCCTGACAGTGTAATATGGTATGCATGCATTGTATCGTAATGGTATATTGAATCCTCCTGGATTACCTAATGTTTACAATGAACTAATCGGCAAGCTGTCCAAACTTACAAAGAGGCACGGATTGTGTACGTACACAAACAGACAGGATGTGCATGTACATGTTTGATTCAGACACCTACACAACAGATCTGGATCAATCAGCACATCCGCATTGAAATAACAAAAACAAAAAAACAACCCAGCAAGATTGGGTAACAAATGTTTGCACTGCTCTAAATATTTATAAATTGTTGCAGGCCATTTACAGTAAATCAGGAACACATTGGGGCCTTCAAGATAGCCGAATCAGGACATGAAACAGTAATCTTTGCTAATTTGATTTAATGCTTGCACTATTCATGTTAAAATGAATTAGCCATTTGCAAATTTTTTTAGCCAAATGAATGAAACATTAGCCTTTGGCTAACTGGCTAGTGGCACCAGCGGTCCCTAGTGCATGTATGCAGGCTTGGCCTTCGTTCTCACAACATTCCAGAAGACATCACCTACCAAGATAATGAAGAAATAATTTAGTCCAAGTGCCACAGTTGTGGGAATCTCTTCTAACATTTTTTTACCACTTGTGCGCTCAGGACAGGTACAAAATCACAAGATATGATAAGAGTTTTAGATAAGACTTCAATTTGGAATCCCACTTTGAACAATACTGCGAAAAAGATCCTCAAGGTGGCACAAACAAAGCTAGGCACTTAGGGGAGTGCTGTCTTCAACCCGCTCTCCTGTTTTGGTTTTTATTTTTAGACCCATAAAACTATATATACTCTTATTGCTTAGGATCTCTAGATTATACATACACCAAGAAAACTTTAAGGAATCATTTTTGGGACAAAAAACGGACATTTTATGAGAGGGTTCGATTTGGAGATTTTTCTTGGGACTCTCGAAAAATATAGTGCTTAAAAACTCAAAAATTTGCAAAATGAAAGTTCCTAGACATGCCCGGGACTGGTTCTTTGCGTTTTGGAAAATGTTTTTTAGGCAGTTTTATGCCCCCTGAACATTAAGAAGTGTTCATCTTCACAAGCTTCATAATTAATATTCGATTACAATTTAACTATTGCGTTTATGGAAATACTGAAGGAACCAAACCTGGACATGACAACGAAGTTTCATTTTGCAAATTTTCGAGTTTTTAAGTACTATATTTTTTGAGAATCCCGAAAAAAAATCTCCAAATCGAATCCTTTTGTAAAGTGTCCATTTTTCGCCCAAAAAGAGAATTTTCAATATTTTTCTTGGTGTATATATAATGTTAAGTTCCCAAGCAACAACAATTTATATAGTTTTATGGGTCTAAAAATAAAAACCGAAACAGGAGAGTGGGTTGAAGACAGCACTCCTCTAAGTGCCTACCTTTGTTTGTGCCACCTTAAATGTAGATTTTTTTGCCATGATTTTCCCATCATTCAGATTCCAGGGAAGTGGGTGCATGAGCTTATTGGAAGGGGCCTGTACTGGCAGGAAGATGGCAGATCACTTTAAATCGAAGCTATACCTCTGACAGTGCCACTGACATGGTGACTCGTTCCTGCCGTCAGGTGGCCACGTACACGGTGGTAACAGACAATGTGCTGTGTGTAGTTGAGCCACATATAGTCAAAACAGCATACAAATGAACCAAATATCAGTACAATGTACAGACTTTGCAATTTTAATATATTAAAATTCAATTTTCAAGCATTTTCTGGGGCACAATTTCCAAAATTCAAGAACCTCTGATGATATTTCTACGCACAATTGCAACATCAGTGGCAGACTGGAACAGGAAAAAAAAAGAATTGTTCATGCAGTTGAACAAAAGAATAACCTCAAAATCATTTTTCAACGACTTTTACATATGTTTTAAGGACTAACTTTAGATTCCAATGACTTAAAATGAAGTGAAATTGACAAGGACTTTCAACAATTTTCAAGATGCACATGAGCCCCCGATGTATGTATGTGGTTACAATCTAGACCCTTGTCCCCATTGCTCTCTTTGGCATTTAACTCATTCCATACCAGGCCCTGATATTTACGTATATTTACCTAGATTTAAGATGACAATTGCATATTTAAATTCTTCATGAAAAGAGCTTTCATTCAAGTACCAGCTTGCCTATCGTCTTAAGTCAGTGGTTCTGGCACTGCCTGGCAAGTCATGCTGCAGCTGCCGCAAGGGCCGCTACAGCATGACTTGCCAGGCAGTGCCAGAACCACTGACTAAGACCTGTGACCATAGAATGGAATGACTTAATGGTCTCGTGGCATCTTGACTTCATGGGACACCAGCAGCTGTGCCACAACTTTGCAACATGTCGAGCATTGTGCCCCAAACCCTTTTTTTTCCCCCTTTTTAAATTGGCCAAAAGGGGCTGGTGACTAAATGTTATCTGCTTCAATGTTTTGAACTAATGTGATTAATGTAGTTACTTCATGTGCCAAAATGTTCATAGCTTAAATGCATTTAAGGCATTCGACTGAACCATTGTTTCAGTGCTTCAGACACAGATCCTGTTAGGCCTATGTTACACAGATCATGAAGTCTTGCTTTTTCATGACAGGTCATACTTTTCAAAATTATGCAAATGAGGACCAATTAAAGTTTAAAGCTTCAATATCTTATATGCTATAGTAGGTGTGGTTCCGAGTGTACAGGAGTTCAATCATAGCAAGGCAAAGGTCATCTCAAATGTCAAGGTCAAATGTCAATTTTAGGTCAAAATGTCATTTTAAAGGTCAAGGTTCACTTGAGGTAGAGGTCGTCTCAAGGTTAGAGCTCATTTCAAGGTCGAAAGCCACTTTTGATGGTGGCTTTCTTCTAGCCATAACTTGGGTCAATTTTTATCCAATTTTGATCATGTTGGGCTCAAATTGTAGCTATTGTAACACCGCACATTTTTTGAACTTACATGTAACTTCTAAAGGTCAACTTTATTTGGACCTTTGAAAGTTTCATCTGGTCATAACTCGGCCAATTTCCATCCAACTCTAATCATGTTAGACTCAAATAGTGGATATCGCAACACTGCACATTTTAGTAGGCACATGTAACCTCTAAGGGGCAAATTTGGACTTTGAAAGTTTCATATGGCCATAACTTGGTCAATTTTCATTTGATTTGGCTCATGTTGGGCTTAAAATGTGGGTATTGTAACACTGCGTATTTTTGCAATTTACGTGTGACCTGTAAAGGTCAAAGGTCAAGGTCATTTGGACTTTGAAATTTTCATCCAGCCATAAGCTTAATGGAATGTGAAGTACCAAAGGACAAAAGTTAAAGCATTTTAATATGTACAACTTTTGAAGGCACACAGATTTGCTTTGAAGTAAATCTTCTTTTCTAGTTGTTTTCAAGGTTTTGTGCCACCTACAAAATTAGAAATACAGCGAAACTGATGAATTCACAGAAATTTCAGCAGTAATGAAATTGAATGAGACTTGTACATGAAGCCTATTGAGCTAATTAATACAATGTATGCCTGCGGCCAACAGCTTCTGTCTCTTGAGGTGGGGTAGGTCACTTTGCAAGCAACCCATAAGCAGGAAAGCTGCTGAGTCGATCATTCACAACTGAAGGGGAAGGAGTAAATATGGGAAACCGAACCTGGACTAGAAGGTGCAGAGTTGTAGACCACAACAGCTTTTCCCAAAAACGACCTGCTACACTGAATGATTTAGCGATGCCATAAACCTGATAAATGTGTAGACACACAACACGCCTGCAGGAAATAGAACTAGAAAAATGCCTGTTTTTGATGATATATAATAATAATAATAATAATAATAATAATAATAATAATTAATACGTTTCCAGGGAAATACATGTATAAAGGATGCATTGAGATAAAATACAAGATAAAATATGATGCAGCAATGTACACATTGCATGATTAATACTAGAAGGAAAAGTTTGCTGAGGCCGGTACAACCTACAACAAAGTACACAGCTGAGAAATTTATTCTAATTTCTACATTTGTTAGTAATACATGTACTTACCTATCCAGTATTTGGTTCATGATCTCCCAGATGGTAGACACTCCAAAATATTTATCTCATCAGAAAACACTTCTTGGTATGGCCATTTCAAAAAACTGATGTGACTGGTGAAAACCAGAGGTCAAGTACAGGGCACGGAGGTCAAGCAAAAGGTCACCCTGTTGGCCTGTAGTGCAGAGGGACATGTACAGAGAAGTGCTTTCTGATGCCCAGTTTTTGGGAGTAAATATAGTCTGAGAGATCATTATAAACAAATGTAGTGGATAGGTAGCATTATGACACAAATTTGTACATTATAATGTGTTATAGGCTGTCTCATATACTGCACAGGAAGACAACAATTGGCCGGCCTGTCCCACTGACAAGCTCTGAAAAGCACCCGGAATGCAGACTTGCTCTTTCTTTCAGAATCACATGTTTTGCAGACAGCCTAAGATTTATGTACTGCGGTGACAAGCTTTGTGGGGAACGTGGTTGCATTGTAACACGGGTGCGTTTTAATGACATTACTTCAACAATCCCGTTAAACAATGTCGATAAACAGTTTGAGCCCACAGGCATGAACAACCAGTGAGTTGTTTCTCTTTCCACACAGCTTCCTTGTCAATGGCACTGATGATATCCACTTGCTTTATTGCTGTGGTTTGGTACTGTTTCACTCCCATTTCTCAGGTATTCATACATGTTGCAACTGAAATCATATTTGTCAAGTTGTCAGGTTTTGCTGGCGGGAACCAATCAATGTTACTTGCCACATGCATACATGACTTAGAGGCATTTCTTCAGTCCCTAAATGTCACTGGCACACCAGTTCCCACACATCAATGTCAACCAGTCCTCCAACTATCCCCATCAAATTGAAAGTGAAAGTGCACAAAAAAATCTGCAAAATCCCCAGAGTCCCTTTGGAGCACACCCATGCATGCACGCGTAGCTGTCAGTATGATACAAATACATGCATATAACAATGGAAGCATAGCAAGTTAATTGTAATCAAGATATTAATGTTCAGTAGATTCAACAGAATGTCTGCGACGGCAGGACAGATCAGACAAAAATTACGGACTCTAAAGCCTTGGAATAGATAAATTTTCTGCTTCTTATCACCACCCGCCATGACATTTTTTGCTTGCAATAGGATGTATTCATATCTAAATGCGGTCCTTCTCTAACACCTATTGAGCAAAAGACTTAAGAGGGAGCCACCAGCATCAGGGCAGATCCATGTATTTAGCATGGTCAAAAGTACTTTCTCAACAAAATGAACAACACAAACACACAATAATCTTAAGAAAATGTATTAACATATATTTGAAACATACAGGATGCCCAAATACGGTATATGCATAAGTTCACCAAGCGGGGAAACCCCAGCGGAGACTCCGATGTCAGAGCCAGGTGCGCACAGGTTTCTGGGTAATTTGCGGGCCACTCAGTCTTAATGCACAGGCTACAACGCTACTGTCGTACTGAATACAGCAAGTAACGAGGAGTGAAACAGGGACCATGATTTCGTCAAAAACAGAATCTAGAGCAGCTGAAAAAGTATTTGAAGGACAAAGGAATATCAGTTGATGGAAGGAAATAAAGCGGCACTTTTATTTTTTAATATGTGTCAGTTTGACGTTTCTTCCTGGTTTCAACATTACAGCCCACTACACAACAGTCAGTGGTGGTTTACCATAATTCGCCATGTCACTCACGGCAGAGAAGCGGAGTGCCACAGAATATTATTACTAAACGTTCCAACTATGAATGCTTTCTGTACTCCCAGTGCCAACGATCTACAACGGTAAACTTCTATACTTTTTTTTTTTAAATGAGAGTAATGCCAGAAATTAGTCAACACTTTTGCTCCCAGAGTTGACTGACCAAAACAGCTGACTCAGTCGCCTCAGGGCTTTGCCAAGGAACACACATATACCGTCTAACCAAGAAGTATTAAATGCATGTGGAAAATACGCAGAAAAGGCAGGCCAAAGGTGAAAAAATATTAATGGCAAAGGATTTTCATCGAACAGAACTTTCAAATTTTTGTTGACAAAAAAAAACAAACAAACAAAAACAAGGCAAAAAAACAAAACAAAATGCTAACTGTCAGACTTAGGTCACTGTGCAGCTGGATAACTGAGAGAGCCAAGGATTTTCTCGAATCTTTGATTTATCTCTTTATTTTCATTTTTACTTGTTTCAGGTTTGGAGAGCTATGAAGGTGATGACCAGATGGACCAGGCACATCATAATAATTATAATCTATAACTCTGAAGAAAATATTAGTTCAGCTAGATATTCTGGTATATTATCTCATTTATAATTTTACCAAATAAAATTAATTGAAAATGTTTTCACCAAGCTGTCAGAGCCTGCCAGCTAATTGGAAACCAACATAACATGCTCTGTCTGTGAGAGGTAATAAATGATCCAGTATGATTTACCCATGCAGCTTCATACTGGAATGAATCCAGTACGTATGACAAATGTTGACTGTACTTATCGAAAAGAACACAGCCATATTTGATGATCAGACAGATAATTGATTTTGCGTAATTTGGATGATCCATTTCAAGACACTCATCACTAATTATATGTCAATCTTTTGCACAAACGGTGCCCTTTTGGTCAACAGCTCTGTCAGTAATTACATGTAGTACTATATGGGTTTGCCAAGGTCAAATTGAGCTTAACATGATGCCAAGAACATTACTAAGAGCCCTCAAATATTAAATATTTCTAAGCCATTCTCAAATAATGAATCATTATCATATATGTTGTCTTATAATCATTTATATTCAGAGAACTATTATTACCACTAATACATGTACTTCTAACTAGTAGTACTTGTAGTAGTCGTAACAATAATGATGATTGGAAGTAATTTAAGACAGGAAGGTTAAAAGTTTACGCAACTTTCCACATTCTTCCCTGTTTGGCAATTGCAGATAAATTTGCACTCATTTGGGATTCACAAGCTTTTACTTCATCTTGCCCAGGGCAAGTTAAATCCCAATCAGGAAAAGTACAAATTTCTAAGCACCAGCCCTGGAGGAAACCACAAAATTACAAAATTTGCCAGTAGAAATAGGACTTCTTAATAAATGAAGAAATGTGTCAGACGACAACCAGAATTAAAAGACAAATCGGAGACTGCTGGATCCATGCCCCCCCCCCCCCCCCCGTCTCATTTTGGAATGACCAGTCAATAAAAATAGGCTATCACTATGACCCAGATACTTGACCTAGTGACCTACTTATATGCACGACACACTCTTTGTGTTCAGACACACAGGTGTCTAAAGTTTTATGACTCTAAGTGACAGGACAACAGAATTACAACCGGGGCATGAAATGTCATGTAGTTTTACCTGAATGTATCACTGTGACCCAAATACTTTACCTGGTGACATACTTTGGTCTCATTACACACCTTTAGGTCAAGATATATGTGTGTGAGAAGTTTTATGAAACTCAGTGAAGTAGTAATGGATTTATAGCCCGACAGAATTTTGCAAGAATATGTCACTGTGACCAAGATACTTGACCTAATAACGTACTTTTGGTACATGACATACCCTTATGTCTAGATGTACCTGTGTGTAAAGTTTCACTAATCTTACTTGAAGGACAACAGAATTTCAGCCTGGACATGAAGTGCAACATGATTGTATCACTGTGACCCAGATACATGACATAGTGACCTACTTTTTCATGATACACCTTCAGGTCAAGATATGTGTTTGTGTGTGAAGTTTCATGAAACTGAGCTACATGGTACAGAAATTATAGCCCAGACACAATTTCATAACGTACCCATGCACGGACACACAGAAAAAGCAATGACTATATGCATCCCCTCCAGAAGGAGGGAGGCATAATAAAATAACTTGTCAAGGGGACTAGAGCAAAAACATAATATACCAGCTTGGTTTATAAGTGTTGATATATTATTGTTCATTCGCCAGTAATTTCATGGGCAAGTTTGTTTTTCCAAGGGGAACCAATGATTTTCAATATCCACCAGCCCTGGTTTGCCGGTGGACATGTGAATTTTAGAAACTCCGAAGGCTACAAGAGCAAGCTGATTAGCTATGATACAACAAATTATATCCGCCATAGTTTTGACATATTTCAAGGCACTGGTATATCTTCAAGGAACATATCTAAATGCAGCTGGCTCAGTTTTATAAAGGTGACCGTAGCACTGAACACTGTGAATGTGATTTGTGATTCATGCCAGGCATACACCTGTCATCTGTTTTAATAAACGTACAATGTACTAGTAAGTAGATAAGGACAGACAGTGCTGATGTGTCATAGCTAACATGGCTAAGTCCAGAGATCTTGGCCATTTTCAAGAGAGCACAACTTTCATGTGAAATGGCATTCACAGTAGGCATTGATTGGAAGAACAAGAGGCCCATGGGGCTGATGCTCTGATGTCCACCATCACAAAAAAAAAAAAATACCTGAAATAACCTTGAAAAGAGAGAGAGAGAGACAGGGAGACAGAAAGGAGGGGAGAGAGAGAGTCCCCAGTTATCACCTCTTTCATATTTTTAGAGCAGAATAATTCATCACATGTAGGTCCCTGTTCCAGGTGATGCTGTTGTTGCCTGTTTAGCAGACCTCGGGCCCTTGACAATTGGACAGGACCCTGGGCCACCAGCCACATTGAAAAATGACCCAACAGTTATTGAAGTAGGAAAATGCTGCTGTGGCCATGATTGTCACTTGTACATTTCTGTACGCCTCTCCCCCTTCCCCCATACACACAGCAGTGCAAACATGCATGTCCAGTGCTGAGGCAGTGAGTGACCCCATGGGGTTGTCTCTACATGTACCTCTGAACCACTCCATTCCACCAGCCTCAGTTGAGCACTGGGAGGGGGGGGGGGGCTTGCATATTCTATGGACCCTGTCTAAAACCTGATCTCCATTCAATCAGCAGTGGGTAGAAGTATTCTGTAGCCACACTGTACCTAAACATGCATATAATTTCCAGGGTTTCTGCCAGAGGGTAAAAAAGGTAAAATAGCATACCCTAAAAAATCTGAAGGGTACTTTTGCTTACCCCTAACATTTTTGCCCAAGAGTAAACTTTTGGCACATATGTCCCAAAACTACCCCATACAGTCTTTATTTCCAGACTTTTTACTTTAGAATACGAGTATCTGAGTACCCTATAATTATGCTCTGGCAGATACCCCGATTTCCCTTAACAGGGTTTGCATGGTGATTATGAGCTTTTTTACATAAAAAGTATTGAGTGATGATTGTTATATAAAATAATTTAACATGCGAATCTGACTTGACATCATATATAATTCATGATTACATTCTAAATGATTTTGTGTCAATGTGACAAATCATTTTACATTCAACACAATGTGCCCACCTCCCCCCCTGCCCGAAGAATATATTCAGACTATTTACATGGCAAAAAAGCTTTAAACTTGCCACATTTAGTTGCACTTGCCAAAAATACTGAACATAAATGCTGAGACAATAGTTTTGTTAGATATGATGTGACAAAACTTGATTTTCTTTGCATGACACAAGGTATTTCTTTGTTGCTAGTGAAAGGATCCTAAACAAACGTAGGTGTGGACAGGCTGGACAAACCCAATTTTTTTCCAATTTATGAAAAAGCACGATTTTGCTGCTTTGGCAGAATAAACATCATTATAGACCCCATCACACCACAGACAATGATGTACATCGTACAGCTTTACAAGTATTGCTGTTTCTTTAATTTGCATTTGTGTGGCCCAAACTGCCACTCCAGCATTCTATTGGGCCTGATGGCTTGATAAAACAGTAAACTTGTACAAGCACCGAAGTCCACAATCACTGGGTCGCAGTGACCCAAAAGGTAGGCCACCAAGTAGTTCTATGTACAATGTAATCTGGTGTAACTTTGATTTGGAGGCTCAATTATCTTTGCCATTGATGTCCAGGCTACACCTGGCTATAACAAAATCACCTGTTTCAACTTTACTGGCCTGGTCACCTAAGGATAACACCAGATCACTAATATTACATAACTGGTGACATACTTTGGTCTCATTACACACCTTTAGGTCAAGATATATGTGTGTGAGAAGTTTTATGAAACTCAGTGAAGTAGTAATGGATTTATAGCCCGACAGAATTTTGCAAGAATATGTCACTGTGACCAAGATACTTGACCTAATAACGTACTTTTGGTACATGACATACCCTTATGTCTAGATGTACCTGTGTGTAAAGTTTCACTAATCTTACTTGAAGGACAACAGAATTTCAGCCTGGACATGAAGTGCAACATGATTGTATCACTGTGACCCAGATACATGACATAGTGACCTACTTTTTCATGATACACCTTCAGGTCAAGATATGTGTTTGTGTGTGAAGTTTCATGAAACTGAGCTACATGGTACAGAAATTATAGCCCAGACACAATTTCATAACGTACCCATGCACGGACACACAGAAAAAGCAATGACTATATGCATCCCCTCCAGAAGGAGGGAGGCATAATAAAATAACTTGTCAAGGGGACTAGAGCAAAAACATAATATACCAGCTTGGTTTATAAGTGTTGATATATTATTGTTCATTCGCCAGTAATTTCATGGGCAAGTTTGTTTTTCCAAGGGGAACCAATGATTTTCAATATCCACCAGCCCTGGTTTGCCGGTGGACATGTGAATTTTAGAAACTCCGAAGGCTACAAGAGCAAGCTGATTAGCTATGATACAACAAATTATATCCGCCATAGTTTTGACATATTTCAAGGCACTGGTATATCTTCAAGGAACATATCTAAATGCAGCTGGCTCAGTTTTATAAAGGTGACCGTAGCACTGAACACTGTGAATGTGATTTGTGATTCATGCCAGGCATACACCTGTCATCTGTTTTAATAAACGTACAATGTACTAGTAAGTAGATAAGGACAGACAGTGCTGATGTGTCATAGCTAACATGGCTAAGTCCAGAGATCTTGGCCATTTTCAAGAGAGCACAACTTTCATGTGAAATGGCATTCACAGTAGGCATTGATTGGAAGAACAAGAGGCCCATGGGGCTGATGCTCTGATGTCCACCATCACAAAAAAAAAAAAATACCTGAAATAACCTTGAAAAGAGAGAGAGAGAGACAGGGAGACAGAAAGGAGGGGAGAGAGAGAGTCCCCAGTTATCACCTCTTTCATATTTTTAGAGCAGAATAATTCATCACATGTAGGTCCCTGTTCCAGGTGATGCTGTTGTTGCCTGTTTAGCAGACCTCGGGCCCTTGACAATTGGACAGGACCCTGGGCCACCAGCCACATTGAAAAATGACCCAACAGTTATTGAAGTAGGAAAATGCTGCTGTGGCCATGATTGTCACTTGTACATTTCTGTACGCCTCTCCCCCTTCCCCCATACACACAGCAGTGCAAACATGCATGTCCAGTGCTGAGGCAGTGAGTGACCCCATGGGGTTGTCTCTACATGTACCTCTGAACCACTCCATTCCACCAGCCTCAGTTGAGCACTGGGAGGGGGGGGGGGCTTGCATATTCTATGGACCCTGTCTAAAACCTGATCTCCATTCAATCAGCAGTGGGTAGAAGTATTCTGTAGCCACACTGTACCTAAACATGCATATAATTTCCAGGGTTTCTGCCAGAGGGTAAAAAAGGTAAAATAGCATACCCTAAAAAATCTGAAGGGTACTTTTGCTTACCCCTAACATTTTTGCCCAAGAGTAAACTTTTGGCACATATGTCCCAAAACTACCCCATACAGTCTTTATTTCCAGACTTTTTACTTTAGAATACGAGTATCTGAGTACCCTATAATTATGCTCTGGCAGATACCCCGATTTCCCTTAACAGGGTTTGCATGGTGATTATGAGCTTTTTTACATAAAAAGTATTGAGTGATGATTGTTATATAAAATAATTTAACATGCGAATCTGACTTGACATCATATATAATTCATGATTACATTCTAAATGATTTTGTGTCAATGTGACAAATCATTTTACATTCAACACAATGTGCCCACCTCCCCCCCTGCCCGAAGAATATATTCAGACTATTTACATGGCAAAAAAGCTTTAAACTTGCCACATTTAGTTGCACTTGCCAAAAATACTGAACATAAATGCTGAGACAATAGTTTTGTTAGATATGATGTGACAAAACTTGATTTTCTTTGCATGACACAAGGTATTTCTTTGTTGCTAGTGAAAGGATCCTAAACAAACGTAGGTGTGGACAGGCTGGACAAACCCAATTTTTTTCCAATTTATGAAAAAGCACGATTTTGCTGCTTTGGCAGAATAAACATCATTATAGACCCCATCACACCACAGACAATGATGTACATCGTACAGCTTTACAAGTATTGCTGTTTCTTTAATTTGCATTTGTGTGGCCCAAACTGCCACTCCAGCATTCTATTGGGCCTGATGGCTTGATAAAACAGTAAACTTGTACAAGCACCGAAGTCCACAATCACTGGGTCGCAGTGACCCAAAAGGTAGGCCACCAAGTAGTTCTATGTACAATGTAATCTGGTGTAACTTTGATTTGGAGGCTCAATTATCTTTGCCATTGATGTCCAGGCTACACCTGGCTATAACAAAATCACCTGTTTCAACTTTACTGGCCTGGTCACCTAAGGATAACACCAGATCACTAATATTACATAACATATTAGCATTGGACATGATCTGCAGATCCTATAAATTTGGCATGTCTAATTCAATTATTTTTTTTAAGACATGGAATTTTATGTCTTTTCAAAACATTTTGGCTCATAATTTCTGTCAAAATACGGGTGCACATCACCAGTAGGATACTGTAACTTGCTTTATTTTCGCTTGTATAAATGTTCACGGTTTTTGTATTTTTGATAATCTGGACACCATAGTTTTAATTTCACTCTATTTTGGACATAATTTCCATTCAAAAAATGTTAAAATATTGTTTTTATTTTCACAGTTTTGTGCCACCAGCGAAATAAGCAAAAAAAAAAAAAAAAAAAAAGATTACAGCGAAATTAAAGCAATTTACAGTATGTGCAAGCAAGATTTGGACCCCTTCCACATCCCACTTTTAAATTTCATGAAGATCCTTAAAAAATTCAAGATGCTATATATGGAGTGGTGAAAAGATTTTCACATTTTTACCCATATATTATGTAATGTAGCTGGCACTAATCAATATTGGACTTGACCTAGATTCCCATGTATATGTACTTGGTAAGTCCTGAAAGTTATATGGGGCTATCTTAAAAACTGTGGATGCGTACCGCCCTCACAAGCAAAATTTTATGGATGGAAGAAGAGAACCTGGGAAGACGGCCAGACATGAGTGAGCACATGAAATCTACCACCTGTGGTCAGCAGAGCTAAAAACTCTGAGAAAATACCATTCTCACAAAATTTACATCCTGGCCAGTATATTATGTAATACTATAGGTGGCACCACTAATATCGAACTTGACCTAGATCTTCATACATTTGATAAGTTCTGAAAGTTATAGAGGGCTAACTTGAAAACTATGGATTACATCACATCCACAAGCAAAAGCAAAGTTTACGGACAGATAGACCGATGTAAGTGATCACAGAAGGTCTGCAACCTATGGTCAGCAAAGCTAAAAATACCGTTCAAAGAACGCGGTACCCTTCGGCCGCCTTCAATCTCTTTTGCGGTAAGTGAATAGGAATAGTGTCCCATAGTATCAGGTATAGTTACCTACACAAATACTACTATTGTACACTTGACCTTTGACCTCAAAAACATTAGGTCAAATATACAGGTATAACCTTGACTTTCAATAGCCTTCTAGATCACCCTATGTTGCTTCTTTCGTTTTAACATTTAGATTGCTAGATGCACAGTGTCACTCAGCAAACTTGTGACCACTGTGTGACCATGAAAGTTAGGTCAAGGTCAATAATGCTTGCGGTGGTGTACTATCAATTTGAAAGTTCTGTCTCAAAAGCTTCTGAAGTTATCGTGGTAAACAAAATTTCAATGAATACGTCACTGTGACCCAGATACTTCACCTAGTGACCTACTTTTGATTCAGGACACATTTTTGGTTATGATACAGGAGTGTATAAACTTTCATATAACTGCCTTAAATACTTCCTTACTTATGCCAATATCACCATTGTGCACTTGACCTTTGACCTCAAAAAGTAGGTCAAATATAGAGCTATGACCTATATTTTCAATAGGCTCCTAGATCACTCTATGAAGCTTCTTGTGTGTAAGACTTAGATTGCTGCATGCAGGCTTTCAATAGTTGGAACGGTAGCGTTGCTAAGCACATGTGACCGTTGTGTGACCTTGAGAATTATGTCAAGGTCACCTATGCTTCCACACAACGTAGGCCACATGGGAGTGTTATATCATGTGCAATTTGAAAGTCCTGTCTCAAAAATTTCTGAAGTTATAGTGGTGAACAAAATTTCAATGGATAGGTCACTGTGACCCAGATACTTGACCTAGTGACCTACTTTTGATTCATGACACATTCTTTGGCTGAGATACGTGTGTATAAAATTTCATGAAACTAACTTAAAAACTTCCTTACTTATACCAATACCACCATTGTGCACTCGACCTTTGACCTCAAAAAGTAGGTCAAATATAGAGCTATGACCTCTGTTTTCAATAGGCTCCTATATCACTCTATGAAGCTTCTTGCGTGTCAGATTACGATTGCTACATGCAGGCTTTCAATAGTTGGAACGGTAGCGTTGCTAAGCACATGTGACCGTTGTGTGACCTTGAGAATTATGTCAAGGTCACCTATGCTTCCACACAACGTAGGCCACATGGGAGTGTTATATCATGTGCAATTTGAAAGTCCTGTCTCAAAAATTTCTGAAGTTATAGTGGTGAACAAAATTTCAATGGATAGGTCACTGTGACCCAGATACTTGACCTAGTGACCTACTTTTGATTCATGACACATTCTTTGGCTGAGATACGTGTGTATAAAATTTCATGAAACTAACTTAAAAACTTCCTTACTTATACCAATACCACCATTGTGCACTCGACCTTTGACCTCAAAAAGTAGGTCAAATATAGAGCTATGACCTCTGTTTTCAATAGGCTCCTATATCACTCTATGAAGCTTCTTGCGTGTCAGATTACGATTGCTACATGCAGGCTTTCAATAGTTAGAGCGGTAACGTTGCTTAGCACAGGTGACCACTCTGTGACCTTGACAATTACGTCAAGGTCAACTATGCTTGCACACAATGTAGGCCACATAGGAGTGTAATATCGCTTGCAATTTGAAAGTCATGTCTCAAAAATTTCTGAAGTTATAGTGGTGAACAAAATTTCAATGAATATGTCACTGTGACCCAGATACTTGACCTAGTGACCTACTTTTGATTCAGGACACATTCTTTGGCTGAGATACATGCGTGTATAAAATTTCATGTAATTGACTTAAAAACTTCCTTACTTATACCAATACCACCATTGTGCACTTGACCTTTGACCTCAAAAAGTAGGTCAAATATAGAGCTATGACCTCTATTTTCAATAGGCTTTTAGATCACTCTATGAAGCTTCTTGTGTGTGAGATTACGATTGCTAGCTGCAGGCTTTCAATAGTTAGAGCGGTAACGTTGCTTAGCACATGTGACCACTGTGTGACCTTAAGAATTATGTCAAGGTCAACTATGCTTGCACACAAAGTAGGCCATATAGAAGTGTACTGTCATGAGCAATTTAAAAGTCCTGGCTTAAAAAATTCTAAAGTTATGGTGGTAAAACCACGGGACTGACGGACGGCGCCAGGTACGACAATACCCGTCGGCCTCATATGGCCGAAGGGTAAAAACTAGTGAGCTACTTTTGATGCAGAGATAAAATTCTGTCCTGACTGTTGACTCCTGTCAACATTTAGGACATGTTTGCATTTGGGACTACATATTTTTTTTTTCAATTAAAACAATAGTACGCTTTGCGAGTAGTAGTACTGCATGTACTTCTGATTTTTCACAATGTATCCTCAGGGAAGAGAATAACTTTCTGCACAAAACTCTGAATTGAGCTGGAAAACACTAAAATTTAAGTGTCAAAGAAAGAAAAGTACCATTATTATATTAACCCTTTAAAAAATCTGAAAATGAGCTGATCAGCTAGCAATATGCATTCCTGTGTCCTAAATATTGACTCAAATGTCAGCATATAGGACATGTCAGTATTTAGGACAGCATTTTTTTTTACCAAGGAAAAAGTAGCATTACTTTTCTCACCTTGTAGGAACCCCTTGCACTTCCCAGTGGCTTTATTGCCATTTAAATAATTAACCCCTTCCCCCAGTAGCACCTATCAATTCTCTTCCTCCCCCTACCATAGATGTATCCCTGTCTTATCCTTTTTTTACGTGTTAGACTTGTTGATATCAAGTTGGGAATGAAAATACTCTCTTAGAGGCTGACTGAAATGAGTAATTTTACAATGAAATCACTTCCTTACAATTTTTAATAATTCACTGTTACTGGTACCCCTAAAAAGTTTTCAACATTTTTTTGTGACGTTCTCTCACTGCTGAAATAATTTCTTGTCTGTGTGATTGTCAAAATGTTCATCACTATTTGCACAAATGACACACAATGGTTGAAGGAACAGGGGATAACTTTGGCACTAATGATTGACAAAATGCTGCACAGTTTTAGCAATTCTGTCAATATACAAGAACATGTATCAAAGTAGATTGTTTAACTTTACAATTCATTATTTATTTACAGACAGTACCTTAACAATGTTATCATGGCCTTTGTGGAGAGGATTGCCTCTCTTGTGAGGGGAGGACCTTATTGGGGGGGGGGGGGGGGCGCTGTACCAACAAACCAAAACTACTACCTGACACCGTAGCCACTGTACTGAGTGAATTTCACAATGTGATTTATATATTTAAAGCAGATCAAGCCTAGATCTTTTGAAGCCAATATGGACGCATTATTGATCATCAAACAAAAGCTCTGACACTGATCAATATCGCGCTCATATTTAAACAAACACCATTCTATGTTGCAGATATTTTTGATAACGTTAATGACAAATATTGGTTTCATCAAAAATTACTGTCATATACAATGATAAATGAAGGAACATGCTCACAAGCATAATGATACCCACATACTGGGCCCAACTCATGCTCATCAGATTAAGAAAAGCCTTTTAAAATTAGATTACAGCAAAACTTTGCGAACCAAATACAAAAAAAAAAAAAAAAAAAAAAAAAAAAAAAAAAAAAAAACCCACCTGCACTGCTCCAAAGACAATAAAATTATTACAAAATGTATTGCAATACATCAAAGGAATTATGTAGCAACATAACCCTCTATCATGAGGGAGAACTTGTACCTGATCATGACCAAACAAAAGTTCCTAAGGTTTCAAATCAATAATCATTTTATTATCATATCTAATTCTACTGGAGATCCAGTTGCCAAGGCTGAGTACAGTTGAACTCTCTCAGTGCCAAGTTTTGGACTTACTCACCAGCTTCCCTTGCATTGCCCACAAAGCACACCGAAGAAAGCTGCTGACCCATACCATTATATTCTTATATTCTCTGGAACTACAGACATACTGGTACTTGAATGAAAAGTCTTTTCAAAAGGAATATGAATCTAGCAACTTTATTATAATTGACAGCAGCTAGTCTGAAGTAGTTGGACTTAAGTCGCTGTTGGCACTGAAAGAGTCAACTGAACAGGTTATCTAACAATAGACCACCCCTCTCTCTACCCTCAGACAGTCTGTTGGGGGCAAGGTGCAGGGCACAATCAATGATTTGTCCCTGCCCTTTACCTTCTTGCAGTTTTTCCTGGTTGAAATGAGGGAAAAAATTAACGAGTCAAGAAAGCTACATGCAATAAGCTTTGCGCAGATTCCAGCTATTAAGATACTTAAACATATCTCAAAACTCTCCTGCATCATCACAAAGACAATAGTAACATCAAAATCCCCTTCTTCCCTCAACACAGCTGGAGTAAATCTTATGTACATAAAAAATGATTTTGTCTTGCAATGCAGCAACTGCAGACATCTTAGTTTTCTATCCCTCATATCAAAGGTTTTGAAGGAATTCTGCCTGACCAACTATCCTATTTTATGATAGGATCTTCTTTCCACTTTGTCTTCCTTTAGACAGGGCTACAACTGTAACACTACTCTTAAGACACAGTTGAAACCTGACATGAACTGCTCTTTTTGCCAGTTGGTAATTCATGTGGGAGCTGTCCTCATGGATCTTCCCAAAGCATTTGATTGTCTGCTCCACAATATTCTCTTGAGCAAGCTTAAAGCAGGGACAGATCTAGTCTTAAAAAATTTGTAACTAAAATTTAGGAAAGAATCTTCGAGATCATTTGGTCCGATCTAGACTTAGGACAACACGGGAACAAGAAACCAATCCTGCAATTTCAGGCAGGAAACACCGCAATGAATGCACACGCACAAACTGTCAATACTGCAAACCTCTGAATACAACAGGGCGTGCAATGAGCACAGAAACTGGGCGAACTTACTCAGTCCCCCTAGGAGGATGCTGTGAAAGCTCCAACCTAGTTTATCTCCTCACATGCAATATCTGCAAAAAACAGTATGTAGGGCAGACCCTTCGTCCCCTCAGAGATAGACTGAGGGAACATTTCCATTACATTAGTAACCGCTCAATAGAACAGCCCTTAGGCAGACATTTTGCACAAAGGGACCATGATGGACTGAACATAGAAGTCCATATCCTTGAATACATCCCCACACCCCCTAGATTAGTACGCAGCAGAGAGCTGCGTCTAACCAGGGAAAAACATTGGATGCATCAATTACGCACAGTCGAACCATTCGGTCTCAACATTATGGGAAAGTGAGCACATTTGCTCTGTATTATGCTAAATTTTTACTGTCAGAGCTCACTTTCCCTTAATAAGCCAGTATAATTTCCACATATCTTTGTGAAGTTAAAAAATGGAACACTGCAAATACACCTTCTTAATCAAGAAATTGTTACCCATGCACTTCTTAGTCCCTATTAAGGGCATCAGCACAATTATTCAGTTGTCCTGATTTGACCCAGCCCATTAAAAACTGCACTAACTAACCTTAGTTAAGTCCCAGATCGGATTTCCTTATTTGGGAGATACTGATTTTTAAATCAGACATAAGTCTGATTTGAAGATGATCATGATGACATAATCAGTCAATTATGGCCAATCACGCTTAAAACGTAAACACAATACACGTGCGCACGTAACAACAAGCGTAACTCCAAATAGGTATAAAAGGGCGCAGGCAGTCTTCCTAACCGTCCCTGACGAGTTGAATAAATCAACGAAACCGGTCGGACATCAGCCTCTAGACTTAACGGCCTTTTGCCTTGTCTAAGCTCATAAAATTCAGGAAATGTAAGCATGATTAACTATGATTTTATGGTGACCCTTTCATCATTCATTTTAAAATATATTTGCCATTCACACATTTCATTAGCCAAATTCAGGAAACATAAACACACACACACACACACATATATATATATGATACTCAGTCTGCCATTGTACATGTTGTACATAGAAGAGTGCCTTTCAATAGTACACATTGTTGATGGTTGCGAAGGTTATCTTTTAAGGGGCTGAACAAATTAAAAACTGGTATTATATCTTTTTTTTTTTTTTTGCAATATGTAAAGTACCCCATAATGCTATTTAAATTTTGTTAAGAGCCTTAAATGTACCAAGGAAACTGCTACAATTACTGAATAAATTTACATATGTTAGGAACAGCCTGTTTGTTCACTGGGCCTAAAAATAATGACCATGAGTTTGGGCACTTTGAAGATCACGGTAATGATTCATCATGTTTATACATGGGCCTATTGATATTATGACTATATAGGAAATAATAAGCCTGTTAACACCATGAACCAGCCCCAGTTTGTATCTATGATAAGAAAGGGCATACCAGGTTAGCAAATTATGCAATGT